>OZ057399.1:70735790-70861860 GCA_964056695.1 Melieria picta | reverse complement strand
CGTAAGAATAATAATGATCAAAACAAATATAAAAATGCAAAATTTGGAACATAGCAGCACTGGCTAGCCTTAAAGAAGAACAAAAGCTTGCCAAAAATAGAAATCGTTTTAAAATTTTTGCCTTTCGCCAGCGCAACAACAACAACGTTTTTACCTCACATCGGATACAAATGCTTGCTTTACAATGTGAACATGCACTGGTCAAGCCATCGATGTGGGTAATTTTTAATTATAGCAACAAACTTCCTCCCTTCGTTAAAATTTTGTTTCTTCTTTTTGTAGTTGATGTTGTCATTTTCGAAAAGAACTCTAACCATTGTTGCCACGACCAAAAAAAATGTGTTACCAAATTCTTAAGTAAAAATTACCAAATCCTGAAAAAAATAACCAAATGCCTACATTGACAAAAACTTCAGATCACACATTTTATTTCAAACATAACGTAACAAATCTTAATTAATCTTAATGGGGTACCGGTTAATTCGTGCGGTTTTTTTTGGGAAAATTGAAGCTTTATTGTGATAAAATGGTTACAAATTTAATATTCAAAGTATTGTCCATCACCAGCTATAACTTTTCCCATTTTTCTGGCAATTCACGAATACCCTTCTGAAAATTCGGCCGGCTTTTCCGCTATCCACGAATCGATCCAATTTTTGACTTCTTCATAATTGGAGAAGTGCTGGTCAGCCAGCCATGTTGCATTGATCGGAGGAGATAGTAATCGGATGGCGCAAGGTCTGGACTATACGGCTATACGTCTTGAGCGTTTCAAGGTAGGTTTGACGACCTGTGCAACATGTGGCCGAGCATTGTCATGTTGCAAAATTACCTTGCCGTGGCTTTGTTCATATTCCGGCCGTTTTTCGCGCAGTGCTCGGCTCAAACGCATCAATTGTCGTCGGTAGACTTCCCCTGTGATCGTTTCATTCGGTTGCAACAGCTCATAATAGATCACACCCAGCTGGTCCCACCAAATACACAGCATAACCTTCAGGCCATGAATATTCTGAACGGCCGTCGATGATGATGCATGGCCGGGGTATCCATACGTTGCTCGACGTTTTGGATTATCGTAATGGACCCACTTTTCATCGCCAGTGACAATTCGATGCAAACAACTTTTTCTTTTGTGCCGTTGAAGCAGTTGTTCACACGTGAAAAATCGGCGTTCGACGTCTCTTGGCTGCAATTCATACGGCACCCAATGGCCTACCTTCCGGATCATTCCCATTGCTTTTAGACGATCGAAAATGGTTTGTTGAGCGACGCCAAGTGATTTTGCAAGTTCTTCTTGCGTTTGGGATGGATCTTGGTCGAGCAATGTCTCCAATTCGTGATCTTCAAACTTTTTTGGCTGTCCGGGCCGTTCATCGTCCTCCAAGTCAAAATTGCCACTTTTGAACCGTGCAAACCACTTCTGGCACGTACGCTCAGATAGATCATGCACACCATACACTTCCACCAAAATACGATGACTTTCGGCAGCCTTTTTCTTCATATTGAAGTAATGAAGAAATACTCCCCGCAAAAACACTTTATTCGGCACAAAATTCGACATTTTCAGAGTAAAAAAAAGTATTGTTGTTTACGCTTCAGCTAAATGACACATACTGATTCTGAAACTATATGACAATAGCTTTCCAACACATATTTGGAAAGGTCATCACTGTTCACAAAATCAAGTTACGCCATCTGTTAGAAAACCGCACGAATTAACCGGTACCCCTATTATTTTGAATGACTTCACAACATTTTTGGTTTTAAAAACATACACATATGTTAAAGTAACAGATTATAAATCCTAAAGCAGACTTGTATTGAGCTTGCTAAAAAAAGAACCAAAATCTGAAGCATGTTACCATGTAACCATACGAAAAAAAAATAACCAATTTTGGTTAAATTTAACCAAAACGGCAACGCTGACTCTAACTACATTTTTGTAAGATTTGAGTTGGACTCTTAAGAATAACTTGATCAAAACAAAACATAAAAATTCAGAAGTTGGGACATAGCAACCACTGTTGCCAACTTCGTGCTTTTCACACTAAATTTAGTGATTTTTGAAAATTTTCTGAAATAGAAAAGTTGGCAACCGTGCTCTCACCACATGCGTGTGTGGAACGTGTGGGTTCCATGCACGATTTTGTTTGTTTGCTTATTCCCATCTTCTCGCTCAAGCGCACAGCTTTCTGATTGGATTTGATAAACGTAAAGAGCAATGCTGTTTCCAATAGGGAAATTAATGCAACTTTCGATGCAAATATCTCCAGATAGGCTTTATCAATCTACATTTTGAAAAGTTTGTGCAAATATGCTCATCGAGAGCTTTAAAATGATGCATCATATGATATTGGATAGCGATACGATGTGTGGATAGCGAGATCTCAGCGCCCTTATTCAAATAAATATAGAGATTATATTATATTATTTTATTATATTTTTATGTTTTTTATCCCTTTCAAAATGAAATGATAAACTGAGTACGCAGTATTACTACGTTTGGCCTCTACTTTCACGCACATATGGATATTTTCCAGTGTGAAAAATGCTGTCGCACGGTGTATTCAACACTTTTGAAATATACTACCGATGTATTAATAAAAGACAAATAATAATTTTTTTTTTATAGTTTTTTGTAACGCAAGTGTAAAAAATATCTCTCGTTAGTGAAATTTATACGTCCATATACCACTTGAAAAATGTAAATTAAAAAGAATTGTACACCTTTGTATTAATTGGGTGTAGAAAAAGTGCGAAAATTGCAATGATTACTCGTGTTTATCTTGTATGATTTCAAGTGCAAGGCATAAAAGCATTGAACAGAAAAATTAAAATTATACTTACTTGTACATCTGTCTCCTTTCATTGATGGCATTCCTAAAAGAAGGTTAACTAATCTCCCATCCTTTATATAATGTATTGTCAATGACATATATGATATTCGTCGGTCCATATATCAGATGTTAGCCCAAAACCATTGCCTCTGAGTGCAGCTAATTCAGTTTTAACATTGTTTACACGAACATCATATAATTTCCCAATGTTCCGGGCTATTGTAGTTGGGTGTGGCAACAATTTGTCGACATCAACATTTTTACCATATTTCGAGCCAATTGATAAAATTTGTTTGATCAACTTTTTAAGCCCCGAGTCTTCAATCAGATTGAACGATCTGCAGTTTTCAACTGTCCACTGTGTACAGATTTGGGTAATGTTCGCTTCTCCTCTAAACTTACTTCTACTCTTGTAATTTCTTTAGCTTCGTTTGTTTTTGCAATAACATAACACTTATGCCTGACTAAATTTGAAGTGCTCCTATTGTTAAATTTGTAAACATTTTGGCAACTTCTGCACGCTACAACATTTTTTATTTCATCTCCCGCTTCATTATTTACTTTCCCAAATACATTCCACACATTACTCCGACCTTTCTTTCCACTAAGCACATACTGCCCGCTCAAAATTTTTGTTTTAATGATCGCGTTGGTTAGCTGATTGCTGGATTCTACATCACTAGCATTTTCAACTGTTGATACAGTGTCATTTGACTAAAAATTACAATAAAAACAACATATACATTAATATTACATTTAAATTATTTATTTAAATATATTATATTAACTCACATCATCAACCTCCATTTTAATTAATTTTCTATCAGACACTAAAATGTTTTCCCAAACTCTCCCACTTAATTACGCGTGCCAAACTGTTCTTTTAATCACTCATTGCATTCAGTCAAGGTGTATTAATGTGTATTAATGTGCCTTGCATTCAGTGTACAGGTAGCATTTTGGCCCGTTACGCACTGTCAACGATTCATTAGCATTGCTTGCAGTGTATATAGCATGATTCAATACAGAGATTGCGCCTTCCGAGAGAAAATCAATTTGAAGCCGCACCAGTGACGTCATCGGAGAATATGTAGGGATTCAATCAGTACTTTTTAAATTCTTTAATTTTGAACTTACATTTTGCTTCACTCTTTTGAGCAAATATATGGCTTTCTTTATACTTTAGCCCCTATATATGTATATATGTAGTGCCATAACAGTTTAATAGAGATTTGTATATCTTTACAAAATAAATTGTAAATTCATATTATTCATTCATATGAATAACACAGATAAAACAAGTGACTTTCGTGAGGAAACCCTGCAATTCAATTCAAACTTCGTGCTATGTTTTTATAGGTTGAAAATTTTTTTGACCAAAAATTTTTTGTTTTGTGAAAATTGTGCCGCTTTTGCTTGTTTGTTTTCGTGTTTTTGTTTTAAATTTAATAAATAATTTAGATTTTCGAAAGTCCTCGCGTTAAAAAGTGCGTGTAGTGAATGAATCGCGGAAAAATTTACAAAACAAAAAAACGAGAGTCATGCGGTGTGCAGTGGGCCTGTGTACACAAAATAATGAAAACAAAAAAGGTACATGAGTGGCGACGTACTTTTCTAATCCAAAATAGAAAACAAATTTATTAAATAACAAAAAGTGAATAAATATTTGTCCCATTGTGTTGCTCTCTCCAAAATTATATCAACATTTTCAGCCAATAGGAAACAATTTTGTATGGCGTCACTGGTGCGGCTTTAAATTTATTTTCTCCCGGAAGGCGCCATATTCTATTCAATGAATCTTGTGTATATAGCAGAGAGAAAACAGTGCGTGCCTTGCAGAGACAACCAAATGAGTGTTGACTGCTATTGCGGTTTGCGTTTTGTTGTCATTCTCATACTGCTTGTAATGTACAAAAATTGTGGGCCCAATATATATTTCCTCCACTGCTGTAATGGACAGATTGTAAAGCAAATTTATCGCCCTACGTTGTGTACAATTGTGCGGTACAAATTGAAACACAACGCACGGAAAACGAAACACCCGACCTTGGGCTGTAGTTTCCCGACAATTGTAAAGTGGAAGATGGTAAAAGAAAGAAGCTAAGCCTCAATGTTGTTAAACAGGTACCAAAGAACAAATCTTGGCCCACGTCATTGTCCACCCCAGGTTGCAATGCGCTCATTTGGCCACTTTCGTGCGGGACCCTTAAATAAAGCTAGCTCTTACGGCTGGTGGGGGGATTCGGAACCAAATCATTACAACCTGCATTACTATTAACTCAATATGAGTCCCAGCCACTTGATTGTTCTAAATATACAAACTCAACACGACAAGACAAAATATCGGACGGACAAGTAAACTTCCAAATGGCCGCACTGGCCTTTCTTCCTCTTCTCTGTGTTTTGGGGCGACACTAAGGTGGAGTGCGCCTCGCCCTGTCTCTTACCCTCCCAACCATGACCCATGTTGTTGTTGTTGTTAGTATGGGTCCCCAAAGACATAAGTCCACCTACCCTTTCATCTAATCACCTTTACAATATAAAGTATCAAAATTCCATGGTTAACTTAACCCAAAATAACAATTGTATTTAAGTAAATTCATGATTGTTTATAAAATCTTAAACCTTATACCAAAATAAATCATAATCAACATTCCTGCATTCAGCATAGTTTTAACTTTAATTTAGCGACGCGCAAAATTGTCGCACAAAAGGGATTGCAGAAGGTGCTACGTAATGATACTCAACAAAAAAAAACAAACTGTATAACAACAATAAAAAAAAAAATTCAAAAGAACTGTGTGCTAACACACGCGGACTCGCCAGCACATAGCTGCAGTCAATGCTATGCAAAACCGTATCACTTCTCTTTCAGTGTCAATATTTTGCAACAGCAATTCCAGGTAAGTATGGTTCAATTAACAGGTAAGTATATAAGTATGTATATCACTTAATTATTAATCAATGAATTAAATCAATGAATGAAACATTGAGATCAAATATTAAAAGTAAGTAAATATATAAATTAAGCAATTAATTTTAATAGGTTAGTTTTTCGGTAAGTATCGCGGTAAGTATTTGGTTTTTATTCTTTCTTTTTTTTTTCTTTTCCAAATTTTACATTTTTATCATTTCGTTTTACTTTGCTTTCTTTTCAGCGTTTTTCACTAATTGTTGCAGGAATTTTTTTTATCTGCTTTAGTTTTCTTTCATTCTTTCTTCTTTAACTTTTACTTTATTCTAAGTTCACTTTTAATTTGTTTTTTTTTTCTTGTCAGAATTTTTCGCAAATTTTAGCAGGAATTAAATCTTCTGCTTTAATTTTCTTTTCTTTAACTTCAATTGTCAATCACATTTGTAGCAATGGTAATTATTTTTCCTATCATTTTCAGTTTTTGCTTTATTGATGAAAATAGCAAAGCAAATTTCGCATTCGTAAAAAGAAAAAACAAAAAGTTCCAAATGACATTGGCTGTTCTACAACAACAGCGCAATGCAAACCCCGTTTGCTGCAAATTGCAACAACAACAATAGAATAAAGAATGCAGCGCAGTGAAGCTGCGAAGCGAAGCGTTTGGAGGTAGAAATGCGAATACGCACGGCCCACTGCAAAAATGATCTGCTGACCGCTTATGCAGAGTGCACGCGTATAAGAGTTCCACTACTTTCTCTCGCAACACTTATAGTTGTTAGTGTAAAAGTTTTAAGTTTTTACTCACATACATCTCGTCGCGAAGAAGGGCCCTTAATCGTGGTTGATGCTCACTTTTCCCGTTCGTTGCTGCTGGACTGTGAAATTGTTGTTGTTAATATGCTGCTCTTGAAGGTCATTTCTAAACTCTACATTAATGGTTTTTTTCTTTCTTTTCACTTACGCTAAAAAAAATCGAATTTGCTTTTCACTATTTACATGATTGACAGAAATTGTTTCTAATAAGCCTGACTTAAGTAAGTATGATTTGAATGCGATTACAATTTAGCAATTAAATTTGGCAATTCAGTTCAATAAAGTAAGGATGGAAAAATGTTGCGGGTGATTACAAAATGTTGCTCTACGTCTCAAACATGCTGCTGGTAGGTGTAATTTTGGAGGTAAGTTTAATTTTCAGGTGAGTATAATTTTGACTTTTTTGTTGGATAATTTTTCTGCTGCTGGTTAGGGCTTTTCTTTCCTTTCAGGTGCTGGTTTCTGGTGTTTGCTGCAAGTTTGTCCGTCCGCTGGATTAGTTTTTTCTGCGCTTTCCGTCCTTCCGTGCTATTTTCTCTTCAGTGGTGGGGGTGGTTTCTTTTGAGTGGTGATGCTGCTGTTTCTCGTGGACAAATTTCAAATATCCGCGGCTTTTCGTGCAAATATAAAATTGTCTGCGGCCTCGTGCAAAAATATAAAACTCTCAGCGGTTTTCTCGCAAGAATACACAAATCTCGGCGGCGTCGGTTCGCTCGCTGCTCTGCTTTTTGGGAGCTGTGCTCCACCTCTATATGCAGACGGATGATATTGCTCCTTGGCCGCTTACAGTTCAATTTTACTAAGGATTGCTGGCTTATTCCCAAAAAGAGGCTGCTATGAATTTTCCCTTAGAAATTATTCACCACTGCCGTATTTGTGGCTATCACGCACTTCACTGAATCGGTCACTGAGTTTTAAACTTTGTACATGCACTTCACTCTTTGCACTACTTCACTGAGGTCTGCTCGAGACCAAGTCGGATGATAGAAAGGCAGATCATTCGATCGTGACTTTCTAGCTGACCTTTTGTTCGTCTGCCTACGGCGGTCGCTGAGGTCGTCAGTCATTTTGAACGGTTGCCTATCCTGACTGGTCATCGGTTACAAGTACTAAAATGTTGCGGAAACATTGTGCTGAGATATCTTTGAAACATTGTACGTTTATTCTTTTCGTGCAATAAAAATTCAAATTCAAAGGAAAATTTTTGTTTAGCGCGAAATCGAATATTACATGCTCTCTTACTGCAGTGAATGTTGGCAAACAGTGCACACTGCACCAAATCACACTGTGTGTAGGGAGAAATGAATCATCCATTGCAGCTCTTTAATGCAGTTGAGTGCAGTGGATATTATAAGCATTTAGTAATTACATAAAATACTGTGATAGCCAACAATTTGGCATATTGGTACGAACAACTGATGAACACATAAACTACGTAAGTAGCACTTGCAAGAACTGCGCAAGTGATAATAAGGAGCATATATACCTTTCATCGTATTAAGGAACATTTTGAGCAGAGCGATATACAATATACTGGATTGTGAAATCTACTCGACTAGTTGAAGGATAACCTGGCATTTTAAGGGCCCATATAGGTTCCTTGCCATCAAGCACTGTCATCCTGGTGCTATCGATAGTTAAAAAAAAAAAAATTAACTACGTAAGTGCAGTGTTTTTCTTATCAGCGACAGACTTCCGCCGCCTACAAAACGCTTATCTGCGCTAAACAACTGCATGAAATTAGTAACCTTGAACAAACTTTTGTCGGTGCCCGGAGAAACGAGAACGCAATAGCACAAAAATCGCAAGTGCATCATGAATGGGAAGCTCAACAGAGAAGTAGCAACCAGGGCTGCAGCCAACCTCTGCGATATTTCGTTTTCGCCGCCAACGGTAAAATCAGCTGAGCAAATTGGCTCGTTTGCGGTGCTCGATTTGGAGACAAATGACTTGCCCAATATGTGGTCCAAAACCGCCATCGCCGAGTTGTGCATATACGCGTTTGCCGCTACGGAACTGGAGGTAGAGCCTCTGTGTCGCCGCCAGCAACACCGCGTGTGCTACATAAGCTGATGCTTCTGTTCAATCCGCGACAACGAGTGGCTCTGAGTACGGAAAAAGTCACTGGTAAGTTGCCTGGCCTCGATTAGTTGTCGAATGCCGAGTTGACCTGTTTATACATTCCAGGCCTGAGTAACGAGATACTGGAGCATGAATCCCACTTTGACGAAAATGCAGCAAACACTGTGATAAACTTTATAAAACACCTACAACAACCAGTGTGCCTGGTGGCACATAACGGCAACCTTTTCGACTTTCCCATAGTCAAACATAGCTTTGAAAAATTGCAAATGGTTCGGGTTGAATTTAATGCAAATGACGAAAGATTCCCTACTTGACTTGTTTCAGCATTTACCCAGCAATGTAATGTGCCTGGATTCGTTGCGAGCATTTGTGGATATGGATAAAGAACTTGAATTGTTGAAGGATTCCGAAGCTGACGTGCAAATTGTCAACGAAGACGTTTCAGCAGTCATCAGAACAAACCGTTGCTCTGTGCCGAGTAAGGAGCCAATGGATGTGGCGCTGCCATCGCCAGCAGACGCAGTGACACCGCAAACAACAGTTCCGAAGGAAATCGATTGGCGATTATTAAATGAAACAACGCCGAAACGACCTTCTAAAGCAACTATGAACGCGTGTGGCAAACGTTCGCGCACTGCGCTCGAATTCAATAACATTTCAACGCCGCGAAAAACACGACGCGTGTCGCTGAGCTTCTACCGCACCCTATTGCGAACTCAAGGCACATGGAAATATCCGCCAAAAAACGATTATAAGCTGTCAAACATTTTTCGACGCAAATTCAATCAGGAGCCTGTGAAGGCACACCACGCTGAGGCCGATGTGGACATGCTTATGAAACTGATGCAGACGTACGGCGTGCAATTCTTGGCATATGCACTAAACCACGCGATGCCATTCGCCAAGGTGCAGTCGCATCTATCAAAACGCTGAGCGCTGTGACCAGGCGTTCTACCTTTGTTATTGCATGTTGCGAACGCATGAATTCCTTAGCGTACGTTTATATACGTACATACCTTCGATTTAATATGGGTTTTATATTGTAATTACATACACATGTGTACGTCGTACGTAATTTTAGTAAATATTAATCGTAATAAATTTTACACGTTGCTTGTCGCGAAGAAAATATCAAATATTCAGCCCTGTTCCAGAATCCGAATCGGATTCGAATCGAAATGAAATCCGATTCCGATTTGAAGAGGTGTTCTGCAATCCGAGCGGAATTGTCACATTCGAAGTTGATTTCGAATCCGATTGTTAGCAAATTAAACAAACCTTCAGGCAGCTGTTTGCTTGAAATGTTCAAATGAAAAAGGTAATTGTAAAATTTTGTGAGATTTTTTATTTTATTAAATGAGTTCGGTTATTTTATTGGTAGTATTGCTTGAGAACGAGCAGTCCGCCGTTGAAAAACTAAAGCGTAGAATTTTGCGAGACCACAGCAATCCGATGGAATTGCTAGATTCTTCGTAACTATTAAAAGTTATATCAGTTATGTTCAAAATTTCCTATTTAAGGTTTATTGCTCAGTACCGCCATAGCAAAGCAGCATTCAATATGATCTTGACCGAAGTGAAACGTTTTCTTCGGCAATGCTCCATTCCGCCAGAATTGAAATTGGCGACGGCTTTGCGATTTCATGCCGAAGGAGGCTATCAACGATCGGTAGAAAAGGCAACCGCCTCTTCCATTTTGGAAAGTGTGTGCTTCTTAAAAGGTCCACCGCCGGTCGTTAAAGTTTCTCGTCTATTATGCGCCAGCTTCCTTCTTACCTCACTTTTCCAATCAACCCAGGTCTATGATTGAGGAAATTTTACAAAATGAATTGATTTAATTTACTTGTCACCTTTTTCCACCCCGTTACACTTTTTGTTGGTGGTCCTTCCATTTATTTTCAAATTCGACTTTGTCGCCTTTGCAGAAACCTTTCGCGATGTCCGCATTCTCCTCCATAAAATCCAAGAGCGTTTTGCTCTGGTCAGCAGTCTTATGCTTTCCCTTGATTACAAATTAATTTATTAGTTTTATTTAACACGATGTTTAATTTATTTGCTTACATTTTCGTTATTTGTTTTCGTTTTGCTGCTTTCCGATTTCAATTCGACCAGCTTTTTGTTTAACGGAATATTTTCGACAAAAATTTCCGATAATCGGAATGCAGAACACCAAATTTCCGATCCAAATTCGTTCGAACTTAATCGGATTTGAGAACAGGGTTGCATCGGAAAATATTTCCGATAATCGGAATGTAGAACACCGACGGTCGGAATCAAATCCATTTCCGATCCGATTCGGATTCTGGAACAGGGCTGATTACTTTTGTTTCCGGTGTAGAAAATGTGTAAATGAAAATCTGCAAGCGTACTGTTTAGTTATTTTCCATATATCAATTTTTAATCGTCATTGGTTTCAATTTATTTATTACGCTATTTTTGAATTGTCGCTTTTGTGGCTAAACGACGCTAAACTTTAGAATTATATTTTTTTTCAAATTGTTCTCAATGCTTTAGTAAACATGATTAAAATGTCCATTCGCAAAATGTATTCGCCCATATATATATACACATTTGTACTATATATATAAATATGTATTCATGTATGCTATGCAAGTTGGCAAACTGATATTTGATTGAGCAACTACAAGAATCAACTCACTTGTCGGTTTATTTAAATTTCCATTCAAATAATGAAATCGAATGTTTGTATTCGACGCGAGAAGTTGACGGCATAGGCAAGCATGCCGAAAACTCGATAAAATAGAACGGGAATGAATTTGACGTAAAAAAACCTAATGGAAAGAATTATCTGTGGGCGTGGATGTGAAGATGGTAGGACTTACGACTAAGTTCTCTGTCCACTTAATTGTTTAAAAAATATCAAGTTTTCATAGCTCCGCTGTACAAGTACACATCTAATTACATTTTCGAAGGTTTCTTCTTTTGTTGTTTGTTTTCTATATTGGATTTTTTCTTATAAACTTACATGCTACGCTAATAAATATGATTACATCGATTTGCGAACTAATCGTTTTGCTATTCTATGGATAGCTATAGTAAAACTTACTAGCATTATCATAAATACAAAATTATCTTCATTTCATTGTAAAAATAATAGTTTAAATGTTAAATTAATTTACAGTACTGAGATGCGTGAGCATTCTATGTGTATGTGTGTGTGTGTATGTAAAAAAAAGTGAATAATGTATGTGTGAAATTCGCGCAAATTAAAATTCCCACGAAAGAACTACCTGAATAGAAATAATCCAAGAAAGTGAAATTCCAATTTGGAATTCCGCTTCTCGCTGCACACGAGTGTGAATGATATTCTTACATGCTTAGATTAGGTTACGGTTACATTACGTTACTTTTTACAGCTTTAAAATTAGCGCTACCCCTAACTTATTCGCAATACTTCCGTTAATCCAGGAGCATGTTCTCGTCGCGGTGCGGCTCGGCGCGATCTCTTCGGCGTAGTAACTATATGCATATGACAAAAAGGAAATAACACAGCACATGAATTTATGTTGGCGGCCGCCGATCGTAGTCGCCGCGCCGGTAGTCGGGCGGGTAGTCCATTCGGCTGTCGCGCGGCCACTCGCCCGACGGCACGTAGCGCGGGTCCCCGCGATAAGCGCCGTGCGGCACTGGCCCTGGGGGCAAGCCACCATTGCCCATGTAGTAGTTGGGAGGCATGTAATGACCAGCATATGTGAGTGGGGGCGGTGCGTGCGGAGGATGGTAGCTGCAAAGTGTATACAGAAAACAACAATGCAAATGTTGCTACAAACTTACAAAATGCTAATTGTACCCCTTACCGTCTTTTGTCAGGTCTTCGATCCCTGTCGCGATCACGGTGATCGCGGTGATAGCCGCCACTGCCGCGACCGCCATAATTATCGTAACGATCACGTTTGTAATCGCCACCACCATAACTGCAAAGAAACATTGTACATTTCGGCATTTAGCACTTTACGACCTCAGCAAAACTTACCGATCGCGGGCATGACCCCAGCGATCGCCACCTTCCGCATACGGTGGGCCGCTGCGGTTATCACTGCCAGGCGTGTAGGCGCCACTGTTCACATTAGCACCGCCAACGCCGGGCGGCAGACGCGCATTGGCGCCATGCATGGCACGGTTGTTGGGCGTGGAAGGCGAGTTCACCGAATTGCGCCGATCGCCACTAGCACCACCGCCTGCGCCGCCACCGCTGTTGTAGTAGTCGTCGCGATGATGCTTCTTGCGTTCATCATTGCGCTCGCGAACCCTACAATTACACGATCATCGATATTAACTGTCTTCGGTGAACTCAACCGATCCGATGTGCAGACGCGCACAGCCATGTCGTTTGAGTTCATACACCTATTATCTACAAATTACCTGCCAGCGTCCATGTTCATGCGTTTGTACGATGGTGTCTTTGCCTCGGCCGCAGTTCCTATGCCGCCACCACCAGCGCCAGCCATGGCTTCCATCTCTTCACGCTTCCGCTTCAGAGGCGAATCCACGCCTAAGCGTTTCGTCTTGTCCGAACCGCCACTGGCACCACCGCATCGCTCCGCCGTGTCCTTGGCGCGCTCTTTGTCCTTCTCCTTATCCTTTTTCTTCTTCTTTGCACTCTTGTCCTTGCCCTCGGCAGCTGTGCCGTTCTCAGTTTCTTCACGCGACCGCTTCACCGGTGACTGTGAATTCGCTTTGGCGCCTTTCTCCGAGGAGCCCGCTTCTTCGCTGCTCTTCAACGTGTGCTTGTACAACTTAAATAGCTTCTTGGCATCGAACTCCGTGAATTTCGATACAAAGTACCACAAATTGCTTCGCCACTCCTTCTTTTCTGGCTCCTTGTACGCCTCCAAACAGATGTCGATTTGCTTGCCAATCGATAGCAGACACTCCTTTGTGTGCTTCACCTGCTCCTGATTGGAGAGACTTGAGTCGGGTCGGTCGAGCGCTTTAAGCGCCTTCTTTACCGGCCGCATCTTCTCTTTGCACTCGTTGAAAATATTCGGATCCAAATCGCCGAGCACCTCCAGTGCGCGCGGCTCGTTGTTGGCTGTAAAATGCATCGGCTTATTTGTTGTGTCAGCGGCGTTCGACTTTTTCGCTTTGCCCGTTTTGCCACCCTCTTTGGCGGCTCCGCTCCGTTTCGCCTTCTTCTTCGTTGTTGTGGCATCGGCGTCGTTTGTGGTAATGTCGTGCTCAGCATCTACCTTGGACGCAGCATCACGATTGCGTGCCTTCCGATCAGCCCGCTCCAGGGCGTCACCCGATTGCGACACTTCTTCGCCATGCGACTCCGATACGTGACGAAACTTCCCTTCGGGCGTGGCCGGCACGGTCACGTTGGCATTGGTTTTTGGCTCTCGCGGTTTTCGCGGCTTACGCTGTTTGCGCTGCACGCCTTTCTTCAGCTCTACATTCTTCTTGATAATCTTCAGCAGGTATTCGGCGCGGGATTGCAGATGCTTTGCCTGTGGCTTGCGTGTGTCGTTGAAGAGTATTTTCTCGGTCAGTTTCAGACTAGGGTCCATTTTCATTTGTTCCCACGAGCCGATTCCGTATTGGTAAATGCCGCACAGTAGCCTAGAGTCTTCTTCTACGCCCCATTCTGTGTCAAAATTGGCTGGCCGCGTTTTAATGTTCAACTGCCAGCTGAGCCGTTCGCTCACCACACTCGGCACTATCTCATTTAACGGCTTGAGTTCCTCCTCGCAGGATAGCAACGTTTTCGCATTGAAAGAGACGCCGCCTAACTTCACCGAGAACGTGGCCCGACTGCGCTTCTGTTTGGTTGCATCCTCTGAATTGATGACATTCTTCGGTGTGGCCGGTTCGTCCTTGTGCTCTTCGAAGAATTGCACACAGCGATCGTGCAGCATCTCACCGATGCGCTTCAATTCCGCCAGCGGTTTCTCTTGCAGCTCGGCATCGCACGCGATCGCCTCCAGACGCTCAAGTGGCGCTGGGAATTTTTTGTACGACTTGATAAACCGACGAATTTCAGCGTCAGTGAAGCCTGAAATTTTCTCTTTCATGGTCGGACGGCCGCGTTTCTTAGGCCGCCCATCGTCCCCACTGGCATCAGAGCCCAAGTCGTAATCCGAATCCGCGCCTGACTCATCACCTGGCTGGTTCTTTTTGGGGCCGCTGCTACCGCGTTTGTTAGGCGTGTCCGCTTGGCTGGTCGCCGCAGTCTTTCGTCGTGGTGGCAAGTACAGATCTTCCATTTCCTTGGCGCGCTCCTGATCTTCGACAATCTTACGAAAGTTCTCCGGTATAATGTCGTCCCAATCTTTGGTGTCCTCTTCGTCGCCAGCCGTAGTTTCGTTGTCCTTTGTGGCGTCGCCTGGATCCTCCTCGAAAGCAGCTATACTCGCCACCTTAAAGGCAGACAGCAGATCATCGGCGGGCATTTCAGGGTCTTCATTGCGTGTCTCAGCACGACGCAGTATCTCATCGATATCGCACACCAGCTCGTCGTCGTTCTCTTGCTCGTCCTTGAAAAGCTCCTCGGCACCGAATTTCAGAATCGCTGATAGATCATCCTTGTTAAACGGCGTCGAATTTGACGAGCTTGCGCCGCTTTTGTCCAGCACAGTGCGACCCGTCGTGTCCATGCGCTGTATAACCAGATGATCAAGCACCATTTTCTGTTTTGCACGCTCCACAATCTGCTCCTCCACCGAACGTGCTGTCACCAAGCGATATATGTTCACCTGATTCTTCTGTCCAATGCGATGAGCGCGAGCTTGTGCCTGCAAATCGTTTTGCGGATTCCAATCTGAATCGAAAATGATTACTGTGTCCGCTGTCGCCAAATTAATGCCCAGACCGCCAGCTCGTGTTGACAGCAGAAAGCAAAAGTCTTGGCTGCCATCGGCATTGAAGTGGTCCAAGGCCTGCCGGCGCATCTCGCCCTTGATACTGCCGTCGAGTCGTTGAAACGAAAAATGCCGCTTCTGCAAGTAGTCCGCCAATACGTCCAGCATGCGCACCATTTGCGAGAAGATCAGCACACGATGGCCGGTCTCTTTCAGCCGGCACAGCAGCTTGTCCAACAGCACCAGCTTACCGGAGCCCTTCAGAAGCGTCTGCAGCGCTTCATCCTGCTGCAAGCCGAGTAATTCGAACTCAGACGGACGTATCAGTGCCGCATGATTGCAGCACTTCTTCAGCTCGATCACAATATTCAGGAAGGTGGACGTGGAGCCCTTTTTGCCCTTGCGTAGTGCATCGAAATTTTTCGTCAATATCCACTTGTAGTACTGCTTCTGCAGCGACGTCATCTCTACGCGCAGAATCTGCTCCACTTTCGCCGGCAACGATTTCTCCACGTCCTTTTTTACGCGTCGTAATATGTACGGCTCCAGTTGCTGATGCAATTTCGCATAGCCCTTATCGGCGGCATTACCATGTTCCAACTCAAAGTCTTCCCACGTGACAAACTTCTCTGGCATTATAAAATGTAGCAGCGCCCACAGCTCTTTCAGCGAGTTCTGTAGCGGAGTGCCCGTAATAAGTAATCTATGATTGGTCTCGAACTCTTTTAGAGATTTGTAAAGCAGAGAATCATCGTTTTTCAAACGATGTGCCTCATCAACGAGCAGCGCTGCCCATTGTAGTGTGCCAAGGAACAATTTATCCTTTAAGTTAATGGGAGAAATTAAGCGAATAAATCCACAATTACTTAGATGTTTAGAACAAAAAATAGATGGAAAGTCAAAGTACTGATTAAAAACTCCCTTTCAATGCTACACAAGATGAAAACGAGAAAGTGATTTTCACTTCATCAATCGAGAAATATCAAAGTAGAATTCCTTTTTGAAAACTTCTGTCTTTTCCTTAACTTACAACCGAACGTGTTCGAACAAATTAAATGAAATTATGCTTTATGTATTCTCAATTAGAGCTTTTTGTCTCCTAGGAAAAGGATAGAAAGAACACAAACCTACCTTCAACACAATCTCATACGTCGTGAGAATGCAATTAAATTTCAGTCTTTTTGAACCATCAAATTGCCACTCGTACTGGCGTATCATTTCACGTGACTTTACGTCACCCAGATAAGTGACAACGTTCATTTCGGGCCCCCACAGATCGAATTCCCGCTGCCACGCGGTCATTGTGCTCAACGGCACCACGCACAAAAACGGCCCGTACAAGTGGTGCACCTTGAACAGCGTGTAAAGGAAGCATATGGTCTGTATTGTTTTACCCAGACCCATCTCGTCCGCCAATATCACCGAATTCTCTTTACACCATGAGTGCAGCAACCAGTTGAGGCCGTCCATTTGGTAGTCACGCAGCACAAGCCCTTCGCACAGGAAGTCAGGCTGCTCACGAATCTTGTAGAATTTCGGCCGGCTCTTCAGCACCTTGCAGTGGCGTGACGGCGTGCATTTCGAATTTTCGCGCTCCTGAAACTGTTCGACGCAGCGCTGCCACTTGCGATGCACCAGAACGCCATCCTCCCACGTAGCTTCCGCATACGGCAACGACTGCCACTTGCACAGGTATTCAGAGGCGCCATCAGGTTTCTCATTACGCGCGATGATGCGATCCACATTGTTGTACGACTTAAGTAAGTCGTTCTGCAGCTCTAACTGGCATTCAAAGTAGTCAATGTCCTCGGGACCGGCGTAGCGACGCCAGTACTCGATGTCTTGCTCTTTCTTAATGAAGTTATCCAGCTTCTTCATGCCCTTCACCTTTTGCTCACGCAGCGTTGCCTCCGACTCCCAGGTGTTGTGTATATGGGACCAACCCTTCCACTTAATTAAGTATTGCAACTCGGTGTTAGGTAGATCAGTCTCATCAACGCCCTCGTTTGGATCGCAGCCGGCCTCCTCAATGGCGTAGATAGTGGTCTGATTGCCAGTGCAGCTTTTTTTGCCTTGTCGTTTGGCCAATATGCGTTCGATCGTCTCACATTTCTCCTCCTCCTCGGCAGCAGCGGCTGCAGCCTCTGCCTGGCTCTCGTCGTACTCAACTTCCAGCAGATCCTCAGAATCGGTTTTCTCATCGTCCGATGCTTCCTTGTAACTGACCGCTGCTGCAGCACGACGCGTCCCAAAGCTATTTATCAAAAAAGACAACAAAAAACCGAACAATAAAGTTGTAATGTGTTTTAACTAGAGAATATTTTTCTATCAAACAAAAAAAAAGTTGCTTTTTCGTCGATACGCACCGCTTACTGTCCTCCTCCTCGCTCTCGTCGCTAGAGTATGCCTTCTTATTTCGCCGCTGTGTCTGCTTGGCGTTGCTGGTCTTAGCAGTTGCTTTGCGCCTAGGTGGAGCCGAATCATCGCTGTCCTCGTCACTCTCATCGCTCTCATCCGAGTCCCAGCTGCGCGTAGCCAAAGCATGCAAAAACAAAAAGCGCTTTAAATTTACACCATAGTTCCCGCACTGTCAAAACGCTTTCAACTTTACTTTTGTTTCAATTTTTTCTTCCGCACAGTTTTTTTCACTTTCTCGGGTGGCGGCCTTCTCACTGGTCGCGCGGTACGCTTCGGCTGGTAATCGTCCTCGTCGTCCTCGCTGCTACTACTGCTACTCGCCGTTGGCGACTCTTCGGCTGATGAATCGGAACTTTTCTCGGATTCGGCCGACTCTGAGCCGTTGGCCTCGTCACCGTCTTCATCATCGACACCTCGGATATCTCCCGCAGCCAAAGACACAATGCCGCCGGCCGAAGGTGGTTTGTTTTTGGCGGAGTTAGTTATCCCTTTAGATGCTGCCGCCGTGATCGCCGGCGTCGACTTCGTTGCAGCCACTTGATCGGACGCGATGTTATTTTTCTGCTCAGCGACGTCGTCGCTGTCATCGTCATTGCTGTCCTCATGCGAGTCATCATCGTCGTCGTCGTCCTCCTCGCCGTCGTCATTTGTGGTGATGGCTGTGTTTGAGGTATTATTATCTGTGGTTGTGTTTGTTGTAGTGGTTGTTGATGTATTGTTGGTGGTGTTATGTGCGGTTTCGGTCGCGTCCTCTTCACCATTGACGGCCGTTGTGCTGTGCGCCACAGCATGTCCTTCCCTTGAGCCTCGTCCGCGCCCAAGGCGCTTTTGGCGTTCCACGCTTCGACGATTATCATTCCCATCCTCCTCTTCGTTTGTGTCCGAATTCGAATCGGAGTTCGAATCGCTGTCCGAATCATTGTCATCCGAATAGCCATTCGTTTTGGTGTCTTCTTGCGCAGCAGACGCTGTCGGTGGAAGTCCAGCCACCGCCTTCTGTTGTAGCTGATGCTGTAAGGCGTCACGCGCTTCAGCCGCATCGTGCTCGAGCGGCTCCGGTGAACTGTGTCCTCCACTGGAATCTGACGAAGATGATGAGCTGTCTGTATCAGAATCGGATCCTGAGGAACTGCCACTACCACTACCAGAGGCATTGTGTTCTCCGCGGGTATCATCATTATCTTCCGATCCTATGCTATTGAAAGATTCATTGTGTTCCTACGGATTCGAAAGAAGCAAAACAATAAACAAAAACGTTGCGGCATAATACGTTTTCGAAAAACATTCCACAATTTTATGTACAATGAATAGATGCCAAACTTTAGAGTGCTACTGTGCCACGGCCATAATCTCATTTCATAGCAGCAATAAAATAATGACTTTTGCAATTTGTGAGCAAAGTCAAAGATTTTCAACTAATTGGTATGTGATTGGAAATGAAAGATGAACTCAAATCTGTTGTAATGTGTAATGATAATGGGTAGGGACACTGCCCTTGCGCACTGCAACCTAGTAGGTTTATTGTGCCCCTTGAATCATCTGGTGTTTTATGTGCTCAGGTATTGAATCAGACCTTTCTGCGATATTTGCATCAGGTCCTCATCACCGAGAATATGTTTCCCTAGAAACTTTGCACGTCTGTGTGCCAGAGCTGGACAGTTTATGATAACGTGTTCCATTGTTTCATCGACCTCATTGCAGTATCTGCATGTTTTGTCGACGACCAAGCCAAGTTTGTGGAGGTGGTAGTTACAGGAATAGTGGCCGGTTAGAGCGCCACATAGGATTTTGAGTTGTCTTCTGCTAAGAAGTATAGCAGATTTAGCTCGTTTTGTGTTAAAGTTTAGGAATCTTTTCGAGTGCCGTAGTCCCTCAATATTATTCCAGTATTTTTGTTTTTGTTTCTGGATCCATTTGTGGATGTCCTGTTTTAGGTCGGTTTTACCGAATCCAAACATCGGGCCCGGCCCTATGAATGGGCTTTCTGCACCATTTTTAGCTTGTGTGTCTGCCCTTTCGTTGCCATCATGGCCCTCATGCCCAGGAATCCAGACGAGCACAACCCTGTTCTGGGTCCCTAGGGCGTTGAGTTCCTTGTGGCATTCAAGCAGGATTTTTGATGTGTAGGAGTAGCTGTCAAGTGCTTTTAGAACAGACAGACTATCCGAAAGTATGGTGAACGTTGTTCCTTGAGGGTGCATTTTAGCAATTGTTCGAACTGCCTCATATATTGCATAGAGTTCAGCTTGAAATATTGAGGTATTGTAGCTCATCGGAAGGGCTAAGTTGACCCCAGGGCCCACTACTCCAGCTCCTACACCACAAGGTGTTTTAGAGCCATCGGTGTACCATTTTTGAGCGTCCTCTTTTAACCATTTCGGGTTGTTGTCCCACTGTTCCCTAGTCGGAAAGTCAACTATATATTTCCTTGTTGGGCTGAAATGGGGTTTCATGAAGTCAAGATATGAGGATTTGTGGAGGGTGTCCTCTATTTGTTTTAAAATTGCCAAGTGGCCCGTTAGGTTGCCCTGTTTAAGTAGGTTATGCCTATATAGCGTGAGTGCACTTAAGATTGCGTCCTCTTGGATGGCTATATGTAGCGGTGTTAGATCGAGTAAGGCTTCCATGCCGGCAGTAGGGGTTGTTTTCATTGCTCCCGTAATGCTAAGGCATGCAAACCTTTGAACTCTGTTTAATCTTTTTATTGTTGTGCTCTGATTGGTTTTGCCCCACCATACTAGAGCACCATATAGTATGATGGGTCTCAAATCTGTTAATAGAAAATTTAAATCAGAGGTGACCCGAGACCACAAGTAAGTTGGACTTCAATCGGTCATAAGCATTGTACGATTTCATGTGACCCTACTCTTTTTAGGCTTACGACCGCCCTAGATAAAAAAATACATCGAGTATCAAATAAACTTGAAATCATAGAATACCTAAAATATAATAAATAGCTAATATGTATGATTATGGCGATTCAAGTAAAAGAAAGCAAACGGTTTGCACACCTTAGTCTACTTCTAAAATCATTTCATATAATGAAAACAAGTTCTGATCTAATATACTACATAGAAGGCCATGCTCACCACCACCAGATACTTAAATCTAAGGCGCCATTAATGGACAGGATATTAAGGATATAAAGCCTTAGAATGGCTTTAAAAGAAAAAAAATTATATAAAATGGAAACATTGGCTAGTTGTTTGGTATAGAAAGAAAATCCCGAAAATAGTGTTTCACAAATCTTATTACTTTTAAGAATGTAAAATATTTATTTATTCAAGCATCAACAAAGATCCACGTTATCTAAAATTCAATTAAGACCAATGCACACATTGCGAGAAGGTCTATAATGAGGACACTGGGTTATATCTTCACAGTAAGGATCACTATATATCAAAAGGCTCAATATTTCAGTCACTCAGTTGTTGATAAATGTTGTTTTATGATTTCCGCTTTAAATGTTCAAAACAATTCGACATTTCGATTAAATTTTAACTGCAATCCAGAACTGAGTTGGTTCGCCAAATCGGTGGGTTCCGGTAGCGAATTCTTAAATAAACCCGGCAGTTCACATCGCAGGCCAGATCGATCTTAACACTTTCACAAGTCATCACTGAAAATTATTGTATTGAAAAACTTACCTGTGAAGCCACGACTAAGGGCTGATGTTTTGGTAGATCGGTATAATTTGAATACGAAATGAACTTAGATATAAGTATATACACTATAAATATATGTATACAGATTACTTTATAAACCAGTGTATTAAAATCTATATAAAATGAAGTTAATTCAGAGCTGCCATATCACAAATGGCAGAGTAAAAAACTTTTGAAAAATATTACAAAATCATCGAAAGATCCAATCCTTCATAAATAACTCGGTTCAGCCATATGAACTACTTGTGTAATAAATTTTTAAAACAAGTCCTTGAGGAGGTCTTGACATATTTCATTGAAAATTAATATACCATTTAAAGATCGAACAGCTTTAGAAGATTATGCAATGGTTAAAATCGACGTCCTCCCAGAAAAATACGAATTTTGTTTAATCCTTTGAATGGTATGCAACAGATCAAATAAAACTCTAGCTAAAGGCTTTAAATTGCACATAATTTATTAGATCCATGCTTAAGCTCATTTTATATGGTACCGATCTCGACCATTCCGGAATATATTCCTTAATAAGAACTTAGCGATACAAACACCCATCATTATCCATAAGGCACTAATCACAACACACAAGCGGATCCTTGGACAAGGGTTTTAACAAGAAAACATCGCAAATTTCGGAAAATATAAATTGATCATCCAAATTTCTCGGGGAAAACTTAGAAATTCTGATGCTAGTATAAAGAACGAGCCAAAAATTACACTAGATGTGCAAGTTTATTCTACAACGGAGCTAATCCTCTCCAGAAACATCAATATTTTCTGAAAACACCGCAAATACACCAAGGTTTTAAAGTTTTTCTCCATCGATCTGCATCAGGAGCTGCCCAAAACATCTTCACTGCTCTTGTTAAGCGGAGCACGATCATTCCGTCAGGCTTTACAGCCATCACCGACAAATCCTGTCCAGCATACACTCTTTGCGTCATGAAATCAATGAAATTGCAAATTTTATACGCGTTTTCCTTTGGAAATCGGTCGTAAAATGCAATGGGATCCCATAGAACAAAACATTTTTACGTTTTACACATTATCCATTCGATATTTTACGTGCTTTAACCGAATTATCTAGCTGATGGCCCAGAATCGCTCTCATTTTGGTCATAGTTCCCAGCAAATCCAAAACCAGAGTTCACTTGAAAAAATTCCCAGCAATTTGCCTATTACGTAATGGGTGAAAATTTTTGAAAAAACACATGAAATGCACAACAAGGACACACTTTTGTATAATTTTTAGCCGGATTTACGCGGAATTCGTATAGAAATCTTAATTTCAGTTGTAAATTGCAAAAATGGGTCCCCAATAGAATTTGGAAATTTTCACCTCTCCAGCTGCGTGGATCTTTCTAGAATGCGTACGAATCGAAAAAACTGTGAAACAATTGATATTTCATTAAAATTTTGCAATTTTTCCAAAAGCGCCCAGCGCCAAAACGACTAGCAGCATTTTTCGCCACCGAAGCCCCACTTGAGACTCCTCCAATTTCATCGCAATTCCAACCACACCCAATTCGCGGAAGCACCATATTTCTATGCAATAAGAAATTTTGACTGTCTTTTACCACTATTTATTAAAATTTTCAAAATATTTACATTTTTAGGCGGTCAATTGTACATTTTTCGGAACGTCTCAATGATTGCAGCACTCACCTGGCTCATGATATATCTGTCGCAGCATAAACGTTTCTCTTATTGCAGACATTAAACATACACTAAGTTTCAAAAATTTTTGCTAATTTTCTTCAATAATATTCACTTAAATGTGGCAATTGCAAAAGAAAAAATTTTTTCCTCCAACGCAGCACAAAAAAAAATTCACGTCGTCCTCGTCTCCCATTCACAAGTCATTTGTCGAAAACGCCATTTTGTCTTTTCGTACTTGCTTGAGTGTTGCCAATCGCTTCGCAGCTCAACTTCGAAATTCGTTCAATTTTCTGACCCCCCTGCTAACTCATGACGATCTATTCCTAGTTTGTTCTTCGGCACTTTTTCATATTGGTAGCTTTGGCCAGGCAATTTCTCGTCTATTTGCCTTTTTATTGACGGCAACTATGCACATTTTACTTTTCACGAATACCTCTTATGGTCAGGCAGCGTTTTCAATTGGTTTTTGCTCGTTTAGCTGGTTGGGAAAATTGATTTCTTTTTTGCAATCGGCGTCGAAGATTTTATTCACTTCACTTTGCGCTCGGGTAGCCATGTTGAAATGGTTCGACGAGTTATTTCGAAAATTGCAGTTCAGTGGCTTCGATGTCGAGGCCAAATGGACGACCATAGGGCTGCCAGCCCTATATTTTATTGCTTCATACATATGTATGTTAATATAGAAGTGTTTAATCAGGTGAATTTGTATAGATAATCAATCGCCGCACAATTACGTTGTGTGTAAATGGGTTAGCATACGCAGGGCAACAATTTCGGTGATTAGTGTCAGTTAAAGTGTTGAAGTAAAATTTTATGAAAGTAACATGTTTTGTGGCGGTGCCGACAACTCTTCCAACTTACGAACCATTCACAATAATTTCGACATCAGCTGATTTTGAATAATTCGTTTCGCTGTAAGCTTTGAAATTACGCAAATTAGTAATATACGTAATTATATCAACATTTGAAAGCAATGGTAGGCATTGAAATACATTAAAAGAATCTATAACTAAAAACAAACTATTATTCTTCCTAGCGGCGCAGCCTGGCGCCTAGTCAGAATGTCTCCGCTAAATCTCGCCCACGTAGCGATTTCACGCCACCATTTCAAAACAAACGCAAGCGCAGCTGTCAGGAGCAGCTAAAATTGGAAAAACGCCGAACCGCCACCGCCACGCGACCAGTACCACTCAGCGAGTATGAACAGGCCATTGCACGAGTGCTGGCGCGTCCATTTAAGGTGCCCATCGCCGACTATGTGCCCGACTACAACGGCGGCAATCGATGTCTGGGCATGCGCCGCAGCAGCATACGCAAGGCGCTACACGATCCGCACGCCTGCAACGCGCTTGTGCTGTACACGCCGCCCAGCTACACTGAACACGAGCGCATGTCGCTGGACCCGGCCAAGATCCTGGTGCATGTGGTAGTCGATCCGCTGCTGAGCAACATACTGCGACCGCATCAGCGCGAAGGAGTGCGCTTCATGTACGAGTGCGTGGAGGGCAGACGGGGGCCCTTCAACGGCTGCATTATGGCTGACGAAATGGGTCTGGGCAAGACACTGCAATGCGTGACGCTGGTGTGGACGCTTCTGCGCCAGAGCGCGGACTGCAAGCCGACCATCTCGAAGGCCATCGTCGTTTCGCCTTCGTCGCTGGTGAAGAACTGGGAGAAGGAGTTCGGTAAATGGCTGCAAGGACGCTTGCACTGTCTGGCCATTGAGGGCGGCTCCAAGGAGGACACAACGCGCACGCTGGAACAATTTGCGGTGAACAGCGGTCAGCGCTGTGCGACGCCCGTGCTGCTCATCAGTTACGAGACGTTTCGCATTTATGCGCCCATACTATGTCGCACCGAGGTGGGCATGGTCATATGCGATGAGGTGGGTTCTTAGGTTGCAAGAAGACCGAGTTTCGTACTAATGCGTGAAATTTTGTACAGGGCCATCGGCTGAAGAATAGCGATAATCTCACCTACCAGGCGCTGATGGGGTTGAAGACGAAGCGACGCGTGCTGCTCTCGGGCACACCTATACAGAACGACCTAACGGAGTACTTTAGTCTGGTGAATTTCGTGAATCCAGAAATGCTGGGCACGGCAACGGAGTTCAAACGCAACTTTGAGAACGCTATTTTGCGCGGTCAGAACGCCGACTCTAGCGACAAAGAGCGCGAGCGTGCAGTAGAGAAAACGCAGGAACTTATCGGGCTGGTGAATCAATGCATCATACGGCGCACCAATCAGATATTGACCAAATATTTACCCGTGAAATTCGAGATGGTTATCTGCGCCAAACTGACGGCCATACAAATGGAATTGTACAGAAATTTCCTAAAGTCGGATAAGATACGCCGAAGCCTGGCGGGTGAGAAGCCGATAAAGTCAAAATCAATAATAAATTTAAAATGGAACTTTGTTCTTTTCTAGATTGTAATGAGAAGGCCACATTAACTGCCTTGGCTGACATCACAACACTGAAAAAACTGTGCAGCCATCCGGATTTGATCTATGAGAAAATATTGGCCAGAGAGAATGGTTTCGAGAACTCTGCGAATGTGTTGCCCGCGAATTACAATCCCAAGTACGTTTAAATGTTGACTTGATTAGGAATTTCGGCCCTTCCTAAACTTTCTTTGCATATCTAAACATGGCCTGTATTAACTCAAATTAGATGGAATTATGTCACGGCCCATTTTTTCTGCATTTTAGAGAATTCAATCCAATGCTGAGTGGTAAATTTATGCTGTTGGACTTTATGTTGGCCTCCATACGCGCTAATTCCGACGACAAAGTGGTACTCATCTCAAACTATACACAAACCTTGGATCTCTTCGAACAGCTGGCGCGCAAAAGGTAACATTTATAACATTTCAAGAATTTTGTATCTTTTCGCGAGCTACATAAATTCGAATTGTTTTTAGTTTTAATATTTAAATATTTTATTATTCGTATGCGTTCTTAAATTTCATTTAAAACGTTCGCGCATTTTTGCAGAAAGTACAGCTATGTACGACTCGATGGATCGATGACCATCAAGAAGCGCAGCAAAGTTGTGGACAGATTCAACGATCCGCAGTCAGATTGTTTTCTCTTTATGCTGAGTTCGAAGGCTGGTGGTTGTGGCTTGAATTTGATTGGCGCCAACCGACTCTTCATGTTCGATCCCGACTGGAATCCGGCCAATGATGAGCAGGCCATGGCGCGTGTGTGGCGCGACGGTCAAAAGAAGCCATGTTTTATCTATCGTTTAGTGGCGGTGTGTTCAAACAAACTATATTTTCGTAAAATTGATTATGATTGTATATACATTTTCAAATTGTAGACGGGCTCAATTGAGGAGAAGATTCTGCAGCGGCAGACGCATAAAAAATCTCTATCCAGCACCATAATCGATAATAACGAGAGCGCGGAAAAGCATTTTACACGCGACGATCTGAAGGATCTATTTTACTATGAGGCGGACATACTCTCCGATACGCACAACAAGTAAATAAGTGAAATTTATATTCATATATTGGCACGACAGAAAAAAGAGCTAAGATTACAACGCTTAGATTTGCAATGTCTTATTAATTGAAAACTATGCTCGTACATATAATTAATTGATTGCCTGCGTCTCTTTCGACAGGCTTAAGTGCAAGCGCTGCGTAAATAACATACAAATGCAGCCGCCGCCCGCAGATTCCGACTGCACCTCTCATTTGTCGCAATGGTATCACTGTTCAAACAACAAAGGGTTGCCTGACAGCACACTTTCGCAGGCTTGGCTGACCAGTAAATGTGTCTCCTTCGTCTTTCATCATCGCTCTCAGGTTGTTGCGAAGGAAGCAACGCAGCCTGCAGAAGACGAAAAGGAAAATCAGCCCACACACAGACAAACATCACGGCAACGCAAAACCGAAGACGACGACGACTACTCGGATTCATCTCATCACGAGGTGGATAGCGACTATGAATAGCTTCGTGTTGCCACCTCCGCTTTAATTGTGTAAATAAAACGCATTTGTCGTTTAGTATTAAATTATTTAATAATTGAACCTGAACTTGTTTCGTTTTATCTTTTACTTGCTCATTTTGCAGTGAATTATTTAAATACATAGTAACAATTGCTCTGCTAACGTGGTGGCATACTTGACTAAGTCTGTGTTGTGTTAATAAAGTGAAATGCTTCTGTGTCTAATTTAGACGCTATGTTTATCATGTACAACACACACGAGTACAATGCATATTTCGTTTTCTTGTATTTTTAATGTTTTTGTTGTTTTTGCTTTGCTTGTTTCAATGCAAAAATAGCACTTCGCGTTTTTCTGTTTGTCTATACTATTTACATATTTAAAGTGCTTAATGTAATTGTAACTTTGCTTTTGGTTCATGTGCACTCGTAAAATTTAAAGTATACCGACAATGCGTTTGCGATGCCGTAGATTAATTGAATGAGTTTTAACTAGTTTAAAGCTATTAATGTCGGCCAAACATCAACGTTCGACACGCACAAATGCAGCATTCTCGTTGGTTGCTTTAAAATTGCTTAGAATGAAAAATAATAAAATTCTTCAATTAATTTTTGCACTACTGAACCGTAAAACTGTTTTTAATTTTAAACACAGCCGTTCATGCTAGCGAAGAAAATCGGAAAACGACGCAGTACAGCGTGTGTTGTAGGCAAATGAAGATCTGGCACAGCAATGCCGTGACCATAGAGTGCAACACGCCCATTAAACGTCCTGTATCTCGTGCCACACATTGCTCTTCTCCGGGGGTTTCTGCAGCGGTGGCGTCACGTTCTGGCACTCGTTGAGGAAGTTCTTCATGCCCTGATAGTAGCTGTGCGGGAGAAGATGAATAGTGCCTTAAAGTTAAATGCTTGTATTGTTAAAATAAAAGATAAAATTTTAAAATTATGAGGCGTTGATTCAGGAGGAAGTTATGAGTATATAACAACTTGAAATGGGTTAACGCACCCGTCCACTATCCAAGTGTCATTGTGTGAGCCACCAATAAATTCCAGTATGCGTTTTCTCTCGCTGCCGCAATTCGTAAACAGGGTGCGCATCATGCGCGGCGGCACCAGATTATCGGCCAGACCGGAAATGAACAGAAACGGCACCGAGCATTTGCCAATCTTGGATAGCGAGTGGTACTGAAAGCATATTTATCAGAAATATGATTGCCATAAACTTTGCACTTATCTAATCCATATCTAAAAAGTAATATTTTTACACTGCGTTGATAAAAATTTGTTTTTCCTTAACCCATTGCTGCCTAATGAGTAAAATTTTACCCATGAAATTGATTTAAAAAAAAAAATCACAAAAAAGTCAATGTTTGAGATCTCTCAAAACCATTGATAGGGATAGTTAGGGTAAAGATGGAACTACGTTAACCTAGTGAAGGTCACCCTAAAATTTCGCCATCTAGCTAGAGTTACCAGACTCCAAAAATCGTGAATTTTCCAGAGGTGGAAAATGTGGCGAAACGTAATGGCCTTAGAACTTCACAAAAATCTGCCTCCTAACTCACCTGTAAAAACTGAAACTTTTGTTCACGTGTTTAGCTGATCACCTCACAAAGTATGGAAAAAAGCTACCATTGCTGCGTAATGGGTACAAAATACCTAATGAATATCTCAGCAACGTACAGAGATATAAAGCTGAAATTTTGTTTCTGATCATTTTGGGTCACTTCTAGGTCGAGTATGAAATTGTATCAAAATCGTATGGGCGGAACTGGTACCCGGCAGCAATGGGTTAAGGCAAAAAGGCTGAATTAAAATTTTTTCTTTTCCCAAATCGTTGACATACCTTATTCTTATAAAATATATTTGGTATGTATTTCACTGACGGATGCACCAGCTCCACGGCCATGTCCGGTATGCTGGTGAAAGTGTTCTCCACTATGGCACACATGACTTTCTGTGAGTACACAGTATCGGCGGCTACATCCACCACCACTGCGCCGCCCAGCGAGCGACCGAAGAGCACAATTTGCGTGTGATCCAGATCGTGACGCGAATACAGATAGTCGAGAGCAGCGCGTGCGTCTGTCACCAGACCACGTTCGGATGGAGCGCCTGTCGAGAAGCCGTATCCACGATACTCGACCATCAAAATGTTGCAGTGTAGGTGATAGAATATGCCCCAGACATTCTGCATGCGATGGCCCATGTTGCCGGCATTGCCGTGAAAGTAGACAAAAGTCGGCACCGTCTTGGAGCGTTCCTCCGGCTGGCTCACCCAGAACGCGTGCAGCGTCACCTTATCCGACGTGCGTATGCTGACGGCCTCGTGCGGCAGATTATGCATGGTGGGAATGGGAATGTAAATGCGTGAATTGGCTGGCAAGTCGGGATGATAGAGCAACACATCCTGTGCGTAATAGAGAATGCCTAAAAGTGAAACCAGCAACGAAATCAAATTGAAAAACAAAACGAAAATATCGATATTCACATGCACGCACATAGCACAATGCTGCCGAATAGCCCCAGCGTCAGCAGCCCACCGTAGAAATAGTAAAAGATGAAGCAGAGCAGAAATGCGGCCACCGCCGCGGCCCACACACTGCGCGACTGCGGCAACGCAATCGGCAGACCGCCGATTTCCTGAGACATTTGCTTGCTGCAATGGCCTAATAACACACTTTTTACTGTTACAGCAGGAAGGCAGTGGAAGGCTACTTCAGTTTCTATCGTGAACTCAAAGCGTGCTGCATCTTTCCGCAATTATGTTCTGCAACGGTTTTAACTATGCTGCTTTGTTTACTTTTTCTTAAGTGTTTTATTTGTTTTATTGCATTTTTCTCGTCAAATAACAATTTTGTATGCACTCGGTGCTAGTTTTGAACTTTTGCTTTTTTCTCCTGCAGTTAATTAGATTGTCAATTTCTTTATTTATATTTGTTGTATCCTTTTAACAGCTGATTGATGACATATGCAGCGGCATTACCGAGTGTATAGAGTTGCCGTTTCTTGAATACAAATGCTGAAACATAAACGGGCTGGAACATAACCAATGACAAATTTTTCCACTGTTTTATACTCAGTTTTTATTATAAATGGTTTAACGATTTTCTTTGATCTAAAGTGCGACTGTGTTTCAATGTATTTTAAGCTGAGAATTTCCGAATCAAAATGGTCTTATTTGGAGATATATATATAAAACGTTCTTAACTTTTGAGACTAATAGGTAATTATTTTATGATCGCCCAGTGTAATCACTACGATTATTGAATGATTGTTTATTCAAATCGTAAAAATATTGGTAGCATAAAATTACTATATTGTCGATAGAACTGTGAAGTGTGGTAGCACTGTGTCTACTGTCTTCTGTCATTTGCTGTAGGATTCCAATCGGAATATTCGCCCAATGCGACACTGTCAACAACAGCCTGCAGACCGTCCAACCGACGGTTTTGTTTATTTGGAATCAGTAGATTATTACGCCACAGGCATTGCGCAAATTTAACACGAGATGGAAAAGTCAGAACCTTTGGACACGGGCGTAGCACTGGCGGACAAGATTGCAGCGAAAAACGCCAGCACAAACTCTTTGGACACGGCCGACTCAAAGTCCAGCTCGATAGGCTCGAAACAGGGCGTCGACGTGGGTGCCGTACGCGATACGCCCTTTACCTACCTCGATGGTGAGGAAGATCAGGATCAGAAGAACGACGTGACTTACGTGTGTCCTTTTCGCGGACCCGCTTTCGGAGCGCTCACCATCACCAACTATCGCCTGTACTTCCGGTCGTTGCCGTTGCGCGACCATGAACCGCCAGTGGTGGTCGATGTGCCGCTGGGTGTGATAGCCCGTGTTGAGAAGATTGGTGGCGCCTCGTCGCGCGGCGAGAACTCTTACGGCATTGAGATATTCTGCAAAGATATGCGTAATCTGCGCTTCGCACACAAGCAGCAGAACCACTCGCGGCGTACTGTCTTCGAGAAGCTGCAGTCGTATGCATTTCCGCTGTCCTATAGCGGCCGGCTATTTGCATTTGCGCACGCAACGGCCTCGGGGCCGCCGCCAACTGCAGCAGAGAATGGCTGGGCAGTGTATGAGCCGCTAGCGGAGCTGCGTCGCATGGGCGTGCCGAACGATATGTGGCGCGTGACAAAGCTGAACGAGACGTACAGCGTGTGTGACAGCTATCCGGCGGTGTGGGCAGTACCGAAAGCCGCCTCCGACGAATTTCTGCGGCGCGTAGCACAATTCCGTTCACGCTGCCGCCTTCCTGTGCTGTCGTGGATACATCCGCGCTCTCAGGCCACCATCACGCGTTGCTCGCAACCGCTGGTGGGTGTGGGCGGCAAGCGCAGTGCCGACGACGAGCTTTACCTGAGTTACATCATGGAGGCGAACGTGCAGTCGGACAAGCTGGCCATCATCGATGCACGTCCGAGCGCCAATGCAATCGCCAACAAAGCCAAAGGCGGCGGCTACGAGTCCGAGGAAGCATACAAGAACGTCGAGATACACTTTCTGGACATACACAATATCCACGTAATGCGTGAAAGCTTGCGCAAGGTGAAGGAGGCATGCTACCCAACCATCGACGACTCCAAGTGGCTGTCGGCCATCGACAGCACGCTGTGGCTCAAACATATTAAATGCATACTGGCGGGCGCGGTGCGCATTGTCGACAAGGTAGAGACGATGAGCACATCGGTAGTGGTGCACTGCTCCGATGGCTGGGATCGCACGGCTCAGTTGACGGCACTGGCCATGTTGTTGCTGGATCCCTACTATCGCACGCTGCGCGGTTTCGAAGTGCTAGTGGAGAAGGAGTGGCTATCGTTCGGACACAAATTCCAGCAGCGCATTGGCCACGGCGACAATCGCCACTCGGACGCCGATCGTTCGCCCGTCTTTCTGCAGTTTATCGACTGTGTGTGGCAGGTGAGCCAGCAATTTCCAAATGCCTTCGAGTTCAATGAACACTTTCTCATCACTATCATCGATCATCTGTACTCGTGTCGTTTCGGCACGTTTCTCTGCAACACAGAGGCGGAACGCGTAGCGGAAGGTAAACTTGATTAAAACTTATATATCATTTTGCTCCTTTTCATTAATTCGATATTTCGCAGATCTCAAACACAAGACTGTTTCGTTGTGGACGCACATCAATTTGTCGCTGAATCAATACCTAAATCCACTCGCCTTCTCGCACGCTGCACAGACAGTGCTGCGCCCCATCGCTAGCATGCGCTACGTGAAGTTATGGAAGGGCTTGTACTGCCGCTGGAACCCGAGCATGCGGCCGCAAAACAGAATATATCAGCGCACGCGTGAGCTGCTGGCGCTACAGGAGCAGCTTATCAAGCAGGTCAGCGATCTGCGCCTGAAGACGAATTCACGCCAAACGGCGCAGACCTCGACGCGATTGGCCTCGCCTATGCATTGAGCGCATTCACTCGTATGTAGTGGTTAGCTGAAGTCAACCACCGCAACCTGCGGATCAGCCCTGCAAATCAAGTATTGGCATTAACACACATTTATTCCGAATGAGTTTTGTCCTCCATGCTTTTATTTAAACATTTTTATGGTTCATGAATTGCGAAACCTTTATATGCATTCTTTTAACAAAAATGATTTATCTATAATGCATTCGATAAGTTAATTTTTTACTAATATCATATGTGGTAAGCTTCTCAATAAGCAACTCAATATGAGTGGCACAACTTGAGCGTTGAAATGTTGCAACAATAATTTTAATAAAGTGAACAAGTATTCAACAAGAAATTTTAAATGGAATGTTTTTGAGGTACTTTGGTTTTAGTTCTGCAAGTTTTGCCAATTTCCCTTCAAGTTTCACATTCGTATATTTCATGTACGATTTCATTTTCCAAAATATTATTTTTCACAAAGCTTATTTACTCCCTCCAAACTACACGAAATGCATGATTGCCGAAAATCTAAATTATTTCCTGCAACTATCATACGGTCGCATCAAAATTGTTTCCAGCCATAGTGTTACAAAAGGAAATTAAAAGGATGTCAAAGTTTTGAAATTTCATAAGCTTTTACCTTGCCAACGGTTTCTTTATGCGATGCCAAAGAAATTTTCGGTGAAAATTACTTTTTGCCACATTACAAACTTGTGTGCGAATATTCGGAAGCAGCAGCGGCGCGGTAGCCGAGGAGTGCAGTGTGCATAGACGACAACCGACGGCAGATGCGCGCACACACAATAAACACGATTTAATGCGCCCTAAAGTATGCTTGTTTAATTATGAAAATGTAACAGGGAGTAGCAGCATCTCTAGAGAATGCACGTGGTGTGTGACAAAGCAGCTCACCGGCAAACACACACACACACACACACACACACGTGAGCGATGCAACACTGGCGAGCATAGATACTCGAAGGATTTGCGTTCATTTCATTTTATGTGTTTGGTAGCGTTTTTCGCTTTGTTATTTTTGCAATATTTTTTGTGTGCTTGGTGACATGAAAATACAAAACGGCAGCAACAGGATGCTCCCCTGCTGGTACTGGCAGCCCAGGCTGGCTTTTGCGTGCTGCCGCAGGGTGTGATTGTGTGGGGTGTCGCATGTTTAGCTGGTTGTCGTTTGGTGTGTTGTTGTTGGTGCTGTTGCAGTGAGCGCGCCAACTTTGTGAAAATGATTTCGAACTTTGCAGCACCAAGTTTTCTATTCGGCAGTCAAATCAACGTCGCATAAGTAGAAGCGTGCGCGTACAAATTGCAGGCTGCAAATGCACGCACACCGCTTACAGGCCGTTGTGTTTTAAGTTGCACTATTCGCTAAAGCCATGCCCACATCAGCCTACCAGCACCGCTGCAACGAGCCACAAATGCTGCAGTTGCCCTGTTGGCGCACTGTGAACTTTGCACAAACTTTGCTCTCTCCCCTTTGGCCCATTTCTTTTTTTCATTCACATTCCATTCGCATCGTTTGGCGCACAATTTCATCTTTGGCGGCAAATAATCTCGCTATGCCATTTCTCGCTTAATCCCCACATTCGTGCACTTCATTCGCTCCCTGAAGTATTTGTGTGGCGCTCCTGTTTTCTGTTCGCCATGTTTTTCTTTTATTTTCTCATTTACTTTATGTTTTATCATATTTGGTTAAATATGTTTGTGTTTTATGCGTTGAGATTCTCGCGAAATTCTTTTTGTAATCTGATGGAGCCACTTCTGAAGTGATGGCCCGCAGCAACTGACTTGGGATTCTCTGGTCAAAGTGCCGGCAACGTGATGCTGAAATTATGCAAAACATTTCCCCCTCAGCGTTCTGTGTCCATTGCGCTCCAACAGCTGGCGAGTAATTTGAAGATTTAAATTTCATAAATTTACTAAAATATGTTTTTCAACGTGGTGTGGCGCACTTTGGCAGGAGGAATGTAGACTTTTCCCCTAAAATGTAAAATTAATTGGGGAGACAAACTTTAAAATATATTGTTTTTTTTTTGTGAATTTTGCTCCACACAACCAAAAACTTACAGAAGGTAATAAAGATCATTAAAGCTTTTATAAGGTGCCGGGTCACAGAGACATTACAACGAGGCATCTCTTTGTGCTTAAGAGTGGCATTCCCATCAAACCTAACCTAATTCTAAACAACTATTTAACATTCAGATCACATTTGTCCGACACCAAAGACCCACAACTCGTTAGTCCTAAATGTGTATAAAAAATTGCAAACTCTAAAATTGACATTGTGTTCAACAATTTCCCTTCCATACACATACGTGTACGAGCGGCGAATGGCCGAACCGCACAGACCACAATCTAACCTAAAAAACTGAGAAATTACGAGCGGCACACCAAATGAGCACGTGCAGTGTCCAAAAAGGATTTCCGTTCGAAAAACTCAAACTGGCGAGCTGAAGGCGGGCAAAATTGTTGTTGCTAGTGGGCGAAATTACTGATGTGTTTGTTGTAGCTGGTTGATTCCGGCTCGCTTTGCGACCGCTTTACTCTTTACTGGTTTGTGGAGCCGCTTGGGGATGGGAGCAACTGGCAGCTACGTGTTATGGTCAGTTCCGCACCATAATTTTAATGGACGCGCACAGCATATTCCGCGCGGATTTGGCTTGGAAAGTGAATGTGAGTGCGCAGCGCGTGCTGCAAAATGGACAAGACTGGAAAATAAACAAACCACAAACAGCAGCAAACCGCAAATTGTACATTTTTGAGATGTGCAGCGCACAGACATTCAAATTTGGGCAAAGTTGAGCAAAAAATGCGACAATTTATTCTTTTTTTATTTCATGTAAGCAACGATTTGTAAATGTTTAAATTCTTTTAGGTGCACTTTTTCACAAATTTTGCTTGGTTGCGAATTTTCTAAACATGCGCATTCAAAATGTGAAACTGCTGGTAGCATCTTAATTAGTGGCGTACGAATTACTTCTCAATTTGCATAAACTCGTTTTTGTTTTCTTTTTGTGCTGGGTGAGTACAGGAGTAAATATAAATACAGACACCGCAGACATGCAGGCAGCAAGTGGCAGCGCCGACACCTTTTATTTGCATATATTATTTTTTTTTAGAAAGCATTGAATAAGTGCGACGAGCTGCGAACTCTTTTACACTCTGCCGTTTTGCAACATTTTATGTTTTTGTTATATTTTATTGAATTTTTCTTTATTTGATATTTTCATGCGTCAGCAATGAATGCAATTTAGCCCTTGCTGTCAACTGTTTGGCGCGCATTCGGCAGGTTGTACGTTATTCAAGAACTTAATGACTGCCTGATTTAGGGCTGCAGTCTTCAATGATGAGCACACTGTACAAAAATCCAATCCATTAAAACAAATTTAACAAATTTAAAGTAAGATTTACCATTCTTAAGTGAGGTTAGGCTAGATTGAAGGCTAATGGAACTCAGACTAGTTTCTACATTGTACCACTTTGTATACGATGCCCACTAAACTTTAAACTGCGCTGTCAAGAGTTGAAAAAAAATTTAAATTCTGTTTTTAATAGAATTTATTCATTTTTTAATATTTTATCACTCAATAAGTCTCTTTTATGGGCTCTTTGAAATGATGAAACAACAAATTAGTAAACACTTAAAAAATAGATATGGAATAAATAGTCTTGATTTCAAGCATTTGAGTATTATTTTTTATACACATTAAGACTAAAAAAAAAAAAAAAATTAATTAAATTTAAATTTTTTGCAATTCAAATTTTGTATCATAACAAGAATATAATTTAGGACAATTGCTCCTGTCAGTTGTTTCAAAGACTTTCAACCTGTAGGTGAGCCATATTTCCAGTGTATGTGGCTGCATTTCAAAATACTTTTCGTAAACTTTACACGTCTGCAAATTAAAATGTGCAGCAAAGTCGGGTATTTACATTTTTCTATGTTTGTACTTATATGTATGTATGTAAATATGTATGTATACATAGTAAGTATATCCAATATTTGCATGGAGAAACTCGAATGTGCAGCTTTATGCAATCATAGCTGTTCATCTTCATACATATGTACACTAGTAGATATGTTATATGCAGATAGGTAAATATGTGAATGTGCAAAAGGCATGCGTGCGACAGACGCAACGGTGGAGCACTGCCGACACGATGCAGCTCGTACTTTATGCTGCCGTGCGCCCTTAAGTGCGACCGGAACTGTCTGCATGACCCAATGCGGAGAAGCGTTCTAATTAGTTTCAAGTTTTAATTTACAACAACCAAAAATTTAATTTAACTGCCATGCGGCAGAATGCACCAACTTTGCAACAGTGTGTGCACCGCTAAGCGAGCGTGAGTCAACGTATGTGTGTGTGTGTGCGTATTTGTGAGGCTTGTCCTTATCGAGGACATTTGCAGGGCCTGCTGTGCAGCTGGTACTGACATGGCGAATTATTCATTGCGGCTAGTGGCGCAATGCCTTCAATCGCATTCGGAACGGAATTAAGTTAAGTCAACTTGAGGTGCATTGCCACACATTGATAGATTTGTGTGTCTTTATATTTCAGTCGTGTGTTTGTTGATTGTGGCGCACGTGACATTCGTCTGAGCTGAAAACGTTTAGTAGCATAGCCGATGCCTATTTTGTCTGTCAGCAAATTGTGCGCTTATTGACGGATAAATCAATTTGCGAATTGCTTGGCAATCGAAATCACAGTGACGCACACATTAACAACACTAACACACACATTCAAACACAATTTGATAAAAGAAGGAATTCATCATCGACTATAAAAAATGGCAGCATTTTGACTAAAACCCCATAGGCAGCGTACAGCAAAGGATTAAGAAGATATGCTTGCTTGCAGGCCAACACATACACACTTAAACACACACGAACACGCGGCTTCCATGCATACATGTGTGTACGACAGGGCCGTGGGAGAAAATCCAAGACCGGTAAGGTTAGGACACAAGGGGTCCTTAACCCTTTCGCTATTTTGTTGCCATATGGCAACATGCTACTTTGTGGACGTCTGCATCCACTATGGTTGCAAGAATACATTTTTTTGTTGGTCTTTAGAATAGTTTGAAGTTTTAGGAAAAATACGAAATTAATAAACTGAATATTAAAGTTTAAAGAAGAGAAGTATACACGTTTTTTATTGGTATATCTTGACATAGTAAAGGAAGAAGAAGCAGAAAAAATTAGAGAACTTTTTAATTTGACGTTTTCTTTCAATTTAGATACTTTTTTTTTATTTTGGCTGAAGTAAATGAAGAAATATTCAAATTTTCGTTATGCGTAAAAAGTTGTATGTTTAAGTAATTATTACAGCCACAACGATGTGGTTGCTCTCATAGAAAAACACTCTAAAATACAGGGTCCGAGTATAAAAATTAAAAAATGTATAACCACATAGAAACCTAAGACGTAAAATTTAAAATTTTAACTTTCCCCAGTAAAAACCTGTAGCGAAAGGGTTAAGGGGAATCTTTTTAAAAATTGGTAAAAATATTACATGCAACTATAAATCTGAACCTTAAAAAATCCTGGGACCGTAGGTAGAAAATTTGGAGGGCGCCTCTTTCTAAGACTCCATTTGTATAGCATCCGAAAACTTCAGGTCCGGGTAAAAATCTACACAACATCCCCTTTCGTCACTGCTGGCACACAGCCAGTGGCGGATTCAGGGGGAAGGGGGGTTGGGGGTTGAAACCCCCCGAAATATTAGGATTGACTTTAAAACTACATACAAATTAAAAGGCATTTTATGAATATTAAAGGACTACTTTTTGAAACGCCTCCCCCCAAAATATTTTTCTGAATCCGCCCCTGCACACAGCATACAGCCGCAAGCCTAAAGCAAATTCACGCCGTCACTTCTCAGTCTTGTTGCGGGTTTGCTGGCACTTCTCCCAGCCCGCTACACCCGCTCAGTGCGTTTATCTTCAACTCACACCTTGCTGCTGAGGTAGCCTAGTCGTAAGCCAAGTTAACTCGCGTAGAAAACAGCCAAAGAAAACACAAACATGTAAGCGCGTTTTCGTTGGTCTACAACGACTTTGGTATTCTCTACACTATAAGCGAGGCACCCCTTGTCAACAAACTTTTAATATTACTATTACATGAACCACGATTATTTTCTCAGCATGCAATATACGTTTAAACATTTTAAACTTTTATCGCTGAATGCAGTAAAGACCCAATAATTGTATAACTTACAGAGAAATCAAAACCCAACTCAATGGCAGAATTGAAGCACACAAAATCCTGGCTGCCAAATATTCAAAATATGATTGTCAGATTCAGTTGATGAATCGACTAATAACTGATTGAATGCAGTCTATGCGGCCGCAATTGCAATTCTCTAGCACACGCCACGCCCACTTTCAGTAACAACGAATTACTAACCGCAAACAGCGCATCGAGCCGCGTGCCGCGCGCTCGCACTGCAGCGCACAAACCTACAAATAGCGACCAACAAAACTTTAGTTATTTTGTTATCAGATCACGTGCACAAGCGCCGTGTCTGCCTGCCAGAAATGCAAGCAATTCCTTGCACGCTTATCCTTTCAACTCGCCCACTCGCACGGCGGTCGTCGCAGGCGGAAGCGGAAGTTGGGTTGGCCAAAACATTACCAGGCGAGATTGTGCGACTGTGACTGCGGCTGTGACTGCGACTGTTGCGGTCCTAATTTGCCATGAAAGGGAGCGGGGTGGCTTACGTTAGCGGCAATGGGAGTGACAATGGGCAATGCGAACGGCGGCAGCATTGTGCACGCAGTAGAATTGTGCCAACGTGTGCCAAACTACCAAAAGATTATCTCAATTGATGGCCGGCAGGTAGCAGCGTCGACTGCGCGGCGTGCGTGCGGCAAGTCGCTTCAACTAACTCTTTTTTTTTTAGTTTTTTGTTTTTAGTTTTTATTTTTTATTTTCATTTTTTTTTGGCAGCGTGGCAGTTTTAGTGGAGTTTCGGTTGCCAAAGCGCGCTCACTGGCTAAGTAAGAAATCGCTCACGTCTATACGTTTAAACGTGATTTATTCCTTTATACGCTTGGCTGTGCATTGGAGATGCTTTTGTTGTTGTTGTTGTTGCTGGTATTGCAGCTGAAAGACTGTCTCCGCGAACACCTTTAGCACAGCTGAGCAAGTTCGTATAATGACATTTTTCTGTTGTTTTTGTTGTTACAAAAGCTGGCGACGAAGCGTACAAATTGCGGCAGTGTTTTATCCGAACCGAAATGCGCTGTAGCGTTGGACTAAATTGAGTTTATTGATATGCTGTGATATATTTGGGGCGCAGTTGAGGGCACATTTAAATCACGTAATAATCGAGGAAAATTGAAAAGCAATGGAGCAATCATTGAAGTGAAATGCCATGAATGCGAAACTGAGTTGGGACAATTGAAATTTAAGCAAAGGATATCGATAGAAGCGATGGTTTTTTGGGTTATGAAAAAGCTTAATGCATTTAATATAATCTATTTGTATGGGTGGAAGGGATGAGGGAGAGATTGAGATGAGCATACAAAAGCCATTCATGCGTGGCATTGAGTTCAATGTGTTTTCTCTTCAACGATGAATGGTAAAGGGAGTTAAAAAAATACTCTACTATTCATTCAGACCAGGTTTGCGGTGTCAGTTATAACACAGTGCGACAAAAATTAAAAAAAATTTTCACACCGAAAAAATGCATATGGGCGTGAAACTAGAGACCAAACATAGTAATACTGCGTACTCAGTTTTTTATTTCTACATCCTTTGGCCTTTTAAAAGGACTTCAAAAGTTTGAAGGGGATACAAAATAAAAAAAATACTTAACCTCGTGATATGTATATCAAATGAAAGAGGAAAGGCTCAAGAATTGAAATAAAATTAATTTTTTATCTATTTGTAAAAAAAGGATAAGTAGAAAAGGAAAGGATTGTAGGAAAAGGTCCTTTGAAAATTTTAATCCTTTATATCCTTGAAAATTTATGTAGAATTTTCTTGAAAAGTAAGTATGTTAAAACCCCAAATCTCCTCGATCACGTGTCAAAATTTCATTATTCTCGCTTCATTGATTTGGTATCTTTTTATTATTTAAAATACTGATACTCAAATAAATTAGAATTTTTGTACTTCATTAGAATTGCAGCTTCCGCCTTGTTTTTAATAACTTTTGAACTAATAAAGTTAGAGTAATGAAATTTTGACACATGATCAGGGAGATTTTGGGATTTAACATACTTATTTTTCAAAAAAATTCGATGTACATTTTCAAGGATATAAAGGATTAAAATTTTCAAAGGACCTTTTTCATATCCTTTTTTTACAAATAGATACAAAATTAATTTTTTTTTAATTCTTGAGCCTTTCCTCTTTCATTTGATATACATATCGCTATATTCTAACGAGGTTAATAATTTTTTATATTTTTTTATTTTTTATCCCCTTCAAAATTTTGAAGTCCTTTTAAAAGGACAAAGGTTGTAGAAATAAAAAACTGAGTACGCAGTATTACTATGTTTGTCTCTAGTTTCGCGCCCATATGGATTTTTTTCCGGTGTGAAAAATGCTGTCGCACGGTGTAATATGACCTACTGATCCAAACCCTCTGAATTGTTACTAAAGAGTTCTTCTTAAACCAAAAGAAACAGTAACCATCAACAGAGATGGCAATACTATATTCTGGTCCACCCTAGTCAAAGTTAGAGGAATATATATGGCAAGGGTTTATCTGATGGTTATTGTTCCAGTATTTCTAAAACAAATAGAAACCTTCCAGTCGGATGGGATTGACTTCTTTATATCTTCTAATTTATAGTAAAACAATTATTGGGTTATTTCTAAATGAAATAGAAAACTACATTTAATATATAAATTAAAATAAATAATTTATTTATACAATGATTTTTTATTTTATTACGCGTTATAATACAAAACACTTGATGAAAAATAATAATTAATTAAAACCACAAAGTGTTTAAAGCTCAAAATGTTTTTCATCCGCATGCTGCAGTAGCGAAGACGATGATTTTCCTATACATTCAGCGGCATTGAAGGCCTTTTCTATATCCGCTGCACAATTTGTTCGCACCTTCACAGGTCGGCGACTGACATTTGTGGCACCTTGCACTTTGAGTCTTTGCGGCGAATGCAGCATTTCCCTATGCTGCAGCTGCCGATCTGCGGCGGCAAAATATTTTTCATAAACTGCCAGGGGATCCAATTGCCAAAACTTGTGAAACGATATGGCGGGCTCAATCGCCAATAGTTCGGCTGCATAGTCACTGGGACGCGCCTGCATGGAAGATGATTCGTATAAAATGGAGAGTTATGTGAGTTGTGGCTTAAAGCTAACCTGATGAAAGCGCGCCGAATGAATGGCGTTCACTTGCAACGCGTGCAGACATGAGCCCAAAATCATATCATCCGGTGCCGTGGCCGTGGGACAGGTGCAGTGCTGGAGTATGCGCCGAACGGTGGGCAGACTGAAGGCAATGCCGCCACCGCCGGTGATGTAGTTGAAACCATCTGTTGCATGCAGCCGATAGCCGTAACGTTCGCCGAGATAGATTTCGGCGGTGTGATTGTAGCAGCCGAGAAGTTGGCAGACGCCGGCAATGCTGTTTAGGGAACATTTGAAGAACATTTGAAATGAATTGGAGTGTTGATATGAAAAACATATTTAAAAAAATTCAAAAACTTATTAATTAAAAACTAAAATAACTATAAGAACAGATTGAAGATTGAAACTTTACAAGCAATAGTATTATTTATGAATTACTGCAATTTTTTAAAGTTCATAGCATAATTCCCACCTATAATGACGCGTGGCTATCGAAGAGCCATGTCGAAAAAAACAATAAGTGGATCATTGAATGCGACCTCAAATGAATCGAAATTGAATCGTTTTTTTTCAGATTGCATTACATCCGTTCCGCATTGGAATTCATTCAGTTGTGCAGACGGCCATAAAATCCGTGTAATGCAAACCAATAACCATTGGCGCAAATAAAATAATCCTTAAGCGTACAAATCGAAAAATTGAAATGAAAACGCAAAGCAATCGAAAAATGGTGTGAAAGAGAAGAAATAAATGAAGAGAGCAAAACAAAAAAAATCCGCCACATACCTCAGCAACGTGTCGTCATCGGAGAGGAACAGCCAGCGTATGGCACGTTCGGCCGCAGCCGGCCGATTCAATTGCTCGATGTGCTCAATGGCTAATTTCAATATGGCCAAAGTTTTGGCGCAGTGGCCCATCTCCACGTTGGCCACGCCGGTGCCGCTGGTGGGTATGTCGCGGTCTGTGTGAAATATTTATGTATGCAGAACAGCAGAGAAAGTCAAATTTCAACTAATTTTCAATATTCACAAGTCAATTGGTAGCTGTCGATTGCATCACAGTCACACACACACACATACACATGGATGGGTGTGTGTTTGTGGTTGAGTGCTAATTGTTCGCCATGACGGCCAAGCACCAAATTAAAATATCTTGTTGAATTTCAGTTTGGTTTTCCAACTGCTCGCTTGGCATTGTTTTTGGCCATTCTTACCTGCAATGTCGCTGTAGTATGTGAGATGTTTGGCGAATGGCGCCCAAGTGGCTTTTATGATTGGTAAGCGTTCCTTATGGAATTTCTGACATGTTTTGATAGCAAAGTAGATGTTTTCTGGCCTTATAGGTGACTAAAGAAAAGTAAGAGTAGACCAAAAAAATATTAGAAATAGGAAATCAATTTATGGAGAAACTTGAATTAGTAAATGTGGAGCTCTGAAAAAGACGAACATGTAAACGTAGTTCTTGAAAATTAAAAAGGAAAACTAGCCGCATACTCTAAAGATGTTGAAAGTATGTTTAAAGAAACAAAACACTCAGCAATTTTACTGTAAGCCACAATTCAATTTTTTAATAGACTCAGGAAACTTTAAACAGCTAAATTATAAAACTCTGTTTAGTTTCTTCTTTCTTAACTCTTTCGCTATTTTGTTGCCCTATGGCAACATGCTACTTTGTGGACGTCTGCATCCTCGATGGTTGCAAGAATACATTTTTTTTAGTTTTGTTGGTATTTGGAATAGTTTGAAGTTTTAGGAAAAATACGAAATTAATAAACTGAATATTTAAGTTTAAAGAAGAGAGAGAAGTTTAAAGAAGAGAGATAGAGAGTATACACGTTTTTTTAATGGTATATCTTGACATAGTAAAGGAAGAAGAAGCAAAAAAAATTAGAAAACTTTTTAATTTGACGTTTTCTTTCAATTTAGATACTTTTTTTTAATTTGGCTGAAGTAAATGAAGAAATATTCAAATTTTCGTTATGCGTAAAAAGTTGTATGTTTAAGTAATTATTACAGTCACAACGATGTAGTTGCTCTCATAGAAAAACACTCTAAAAAACAGGGTCCGAGTATGAAAAATAAAAAATTTCTTATGGAATGTTGCTAATATAACCACATAGAAGCCTAAGACGTACAATTTAAAATTTTAACTTTCCCCAGTAAAAACCTGTAGCGAAAGGGTTAACGGACATCATATCTGATGGTTCAACATAAAGCTATCTCACTTTCATTAAGAAAATAAAATGAATAAAAAACCAAAGTAACGCAAATGTTGAATCCTTTCGCTTTTTAGAATATTTTTTTTAGTAGTTCAAAAACAGTAGAAATCTGCAAATAGTAACGAGTGGCCGTGGGGCAGCGTATAAGTTTGTCATACGCTCTGATAAATCAGCAACTTACACACGCGCTCGCATCCGTTGGCAGCGCATACATGGCACATGGCGTTCCGGTGGCTTTGTTCGCTGCCGCTTTCGCTCGCACTTTCGCATCCACTGTCGCAGTCGCAATCGCTTTGATGTCTTCGTATGCGCCCAGTGCCAACGGGCAGACATAGGGAACCTTTCGAAAAATCACTTTCTGTAGATTTTTTAATGCGCCACGTCCGTGCTCAGACGGCAGTGGTCCCCGACGGCTGCCGTTGGCATTTCCTAAACGTTTGCCGTCCCTCGGCGTTGCACTGCTGCCGTGGTCCCGCTGCTGCACAGCGTCCATCCCCACCCGCACGGGCACATTATCATAAATGAAACGCGCCAACTCGTGCGCCGCATCTATGCTGAAGTCGGTGCGCCGCCGCTGTCTGCCGCTGGCAATTGCTGCTGATATGCTGCGATAGTGCGATATCGTTGCAAAGAGAAAATAATGAATTGCATGAGAAAAATCGCTGCGCCGAGTGTGCTGCTGCAAATAGGCAAAGAACTAAGCGCTCCCGTTCAGCGGTCGACCTTTAATGCGAAGCAAAAGTGTGGCCGCCAGCGGTGCTGCGGCTGGACATGCGAGCATTAAGTGGACTCACCTTTTGAGCAGTGCGCCACTGAAGACAACGCCTGAGCGTAGCAGCGGATACGGAAACCATTGTGGATTTTCAAAGAAGGCAAAATGATGAATTATTGTCGCCTCGCGATCGTACAGGGCGTGGCCAAAATAAAGGGGCTGCATGAAACAAAAATTTCAGACGAAAATATTTAATTGAAAATTTTGTTTAACAATGCTATTTATTTAGTTTAAAGTTTTTCTTAATAATTCTTCTCAATTAAGTTTTTCTGCTCTTTTCTCAAGCGTGTAGTACAATGATTGTAACTCATTTCAAATTAAAGCAACACAACAATGAATTTATTCTCTTTTGTCTTAATTTCAGAAGGCAAAGATGCACTCATTGAATGTGCCTAATGCCAAATAATTATATTATATTTCAATTCCCCTCCATTCACCCAACAAATCAACTACATGTTCTGCCTCATTTCTTATTAATCTCAACCACATACCTGTGTGTGATTCTCCTGCGACAGAGCTTCCAAGAGTGCACTGAGCACAATGTGTGTGCTCTCCTCGCACCATATAATCCACTTAGTATGCTCGTTCAACACAACACCGCTGTCGCCTGCGCCTCCGCCCCCAAACTGACCATCGCCCACCAGTAGTGGCAGCACGTTTTCCACGGTCCATTGGCCGGGGTGGTGATTGAATAATTCATGCAACATGCGTATGTTGATAATATAATCGGGGGACAAACCTTGCGATTGGTTGATAATGTCATTGCGTAGCCGGGCGCCTAATTGACGATGGTAGCTGTTGTCCTGGCTGGATATGAGCATCAGAATCTCCGTTGGCGCTAGGAAATACAGCAAACAGAGAAAATACCTGTCAGCGATTTTGTTTTTGTGATTTACCCATTGCAACAAATGCTGCAAGCCGAGCTTTGCAGCAGCTGGAGCGTGCGAGGTCAGTGCCAGAGGCGAGATTATGTGGTGCGAAAAAGGTCCTATGGCCACTTGGCTGCATATCATTTCGTTCGCTGAGACGCCGATTTCTAATGACTGGTGACTATGGTGCAGCCCAGTGGCGCTCTGGTGCACGTGACTTGTATGCGCAAAGTGACAAAATCGCAACCGCACTGACGCTGTCCGCTGCTGGTTGCAGTGGTGTTGTGCTGTTGATTGCTGCTGTGATGTTCCGGTGTTGCAGCAACACGTACTTGCTGTGTTTGCCGCTCGCATGGCCCAGTGGACAGCTTGCGGTAAATTTATTTCATTTCAATTGCCGTGCACACACTCACAGCGACACATATTCATTTCAATGCGCATGCATATACATATGTAATACATAGTTATATATGCATTGTGCTGAATTTCGACTACAATTCTATTAAAAATATGAAGACGACAATTTTAAAAAAATATAATAGGAGGAGAAACACCCGCCATAGTTGCGCAGTTGTTAATTTAAAATTTATAAAATAAAAAAAACATCTTACACTACAGTGCAATGACAGAGAAGTACAATAATAGACAATTCTCTCTCGGCACATTAACTCTATAACCGGACAAGTTACTGCGCAGGAGGACTGTTAAAATTGAAATGAATGAAATGGAATCAAAAATGGCTTTCGTTAAATTACACAGGACAACAAAATCGCACTTTTTTTCTGTTGCATGGAATTTTTCTACTGTTTTTTAATAACTTGGGTGCGCTGATTTCGAATCTACCTTCAGATTTTTTGTAGCAGCTCTAGTTACTGAGATACAGGTACCGTGTCACTTTTTCAGATTTTCCTCTACTTTTTCCATATTTTTTATCGTAATTTCAAAACCAATAAACCGATTGACACAATTTTCACTTTGTTGCATTAACAACACCGCACGGCTTCTTTTTCGATGCAACTTATTTTTATAAGTTTTAAAATCCCGCGGTGATTGGACCTCAAAGTCGGAAAATATGGAATTTTAAGGAGTTTTCTTTGATGGTCAAAAACATACACATTTTTTGTAAATCAATTAACGAGTTAGGTGTATAATGAAAGCCGACACATCAAGCAATACAACACAGCCAAGTTATTTGGCGGAATACACATTCGCATCGAAATAATACCAAAAATGTACCATAGTCATTTTCATCATTTTTCATACTTTTTCCTTAAAAAATTAGGGGCCTCAAAATATGCTCTTTTATATGTTCCATTTATAGTCTGAAATACAAGCAAAAAACAAAAAGAGTTTGAATTGCTCGAAACAAAAAAACTTTGCATATTTTGAGGCCCCTAATTTTTTAAGGAAAAAGTATGAAAGAATGCTATGGTACATTTTTGCTATTATTTCGATGCGAATGTGTATTCCGCCAAATAATTTGGCTGTGTTGTTATATTCATATACCTCGTAACTTGATTAATGAAACATCTGTACAATTTTCGCCATTTCTGCGAAAACTAGAGCTGTTACATAAAAACGGAATATGGTTTTGAAATCAGCGTGAAAAAACTATTCAGAATCATGTAAAAAACTTCATGCAACAGACATGCTGTTGTCCAGTGTTATTTTTTTATGAAGCTGAAAAGATCCAACAATCTACAAAAGTCGATGCATAAATTCGACATCTTTCTCATTATGAAAAAAAAGATTGTAAATTGTAATTGTAAATTTATTGAGGGGTTTAGTGAGAAATGATTATGAAAACATTGTTTAGTTTAATTTAAAAAGTTGCTTATGCAAGCTTAACAAAATATAACAATATTTTCGCATGCCAATACTCACCGGAAGCAAATGTTGAACTCAAAAGAATCGTAGCAACCAAAGTATTGAGAGTAAGAAACATTCTAGTGATTCGTTTTACAGCTGCTGCCAGTTGTCTTTTTGCTTTAATTATACAAATTTTTTAATTTAGAAATAAGTGAAATACTATAAAAGATTACAATACAAAATTATATATGTTTTTATTAATAGTTAAGGAAAACCTGGTAAAACTGAAACGCATTATAAGCGTTACGAAAAAAACGAACACTCCCCTTTTACAAAAGGGTTTTATAATAAAAATTTTCGACTTGGGAATGAAATAATCGGTATCCCAATGTGTAGCATTTACCTCTTACAGTATTTTAGTACAAAACTTGTATTTATTGTTTCATTGAATCATTTCAAGGAGCTCAAGAAGACACCAAATTCCTTTTATTTGGTTTTCGTGTTTTCTTCAAATTTGTCTACCAAATCACCAGTCAAACAAATGAATAATCAACAGTTCTGCCAAATAATTGATGCATTGATAAGGTGACGGAACGTATTTGTCTTTGGTGTTTGACAGTCATTAAGCAGCTGGTGTGGTGTTTATCGCTGACGCCTTGCACACACATACACGCACAAGGAAGTATCCTTGATTGACTTTGCAATTGCAAACAATGATTCGCAAATCATCGGCCATTGATACTGCAGTGTGATGCACGGAGTGATGTGTAGATATTTTGTGTCAGTTGTAGCTGTGTGTTTGTGTGTGTTTATCCTGTACACACATAAGATGAATTTGACTAACTGACAATGCGCCAAATGCAACAACATTCTAAGCAGTGCGTGTGTGTGTGTGCGGCTGGGGATTGATTGCGTTGTTAGACGAAATGGAATTTCTTCCTGTCTTCCTGTAGTCGGCAAATGCATACAACTGCAGCCGTTGCCGTGTTGAGGTTCCGAGCAACAAAACAATTGTCCAAGCTGCTGCTGTTGTTGTTGTTTGCAAATGTCCACCCCATGGGGTCACAACAATGTGTCGATAATTAACTTGCACATCTAATTAAATATATTCCAATCGCTGTGAAAATCTTGTTTGCATAATTTGCCTATAACGCAGAGTTGCTGCAGTGAACTGAAAATTGCTCAGACCAAAGCGAAATTATACTTAATTTTGATTGTTTGGCTTTCTTCTTGAATTTTAACTTGAAGAAATATTAAACAAAATTTAATTAACTAATTGATTTACACTTTATTTATTAGTAATTATATTTAATACTTTAATTGAATTGATTTAATTGAAAAGAACAAATACTAAAAAATTTAAAATAGTTAATAAAATTTACAAAGGATATGCTTCGAAGTCAAATATGTTTGTAAGTAAAAATTATTCCTTAAAAGTTGAAGAAACTTTCCGTACCTAGCCTTGAAGATACTAAAAATTCTGAGCGCCCTGTTTCTTACTAGCCTTACTAAACTTTCTAATCTAAACCTCAAGTTTTATGTTTCAATCGTCGTTGTCCCAGCGCCGTAAATTGAGAAACCGTTTCGGCTTAATGTGGTATCACAACAAGTTGATCTCTTTGTACTTGTGAGAACTTTCATAGGAAGTTTGCAACTCTGACCTAACCTTACATAGAGTAAGTTCGGGTAATGTGATATGGTCGTGTAATGTGATATAGTCGCTTATTTCACCATTGCGTTGAGCTGTTTCAAAATTAACCTTTTTAAAACATCATAACAGCTAAAAAACTCGTGCTGCATGATTTTGGATGTGTTTGCGTAAATAGTTTACAGTGAGTGTGATGAAGTGCTTTGAGTAGGCTTGCATAAGTTTTTGGTCACGAAGTTTGAAAGCATAAAAGGTACAAAAAAAATATTATTACAAAGTTCGAGGCTAATCAAAAGTAAATCAGTGATATCGATTATGAGTTTGCGAGGTTCGCTCTTCTCAACAAAATTATTATTGTTTTTTTATAATATTTTTTTCGCAAACAGTCAATTTCGGGTAATGTGATATACCAAAGTTCGGGTAATGTGATATAGTACATCACAGTATCCAAACTTATGACAGTAATACTATTTGTATACAGAAATGTAAATATACTTTATTTTATAATATTTGAAGTGGAATATTCTCAAAAATCTATTATGGTTAAGTTTTAGTTTTTTTTAAAAAAAATCCATGAAATCATGTTTCTCGATAAAAATTTTTAACCCTTGGTTTACCCCGTCAGATTGTGATTTTCCAAAAAAATGAGAAACACGTCTCTAATTATTTTTGATTTGGAGTATTTTCAACAAATTTTGAAACTAATAGGTCTGTTAAATAACGTTTTTTCGGGTATATCACATTACCCGCCAATGGTATATCACATTACCCGCCACTTTTATCAGACGCCAATATTTGGATATTTTGATTTTTAATTAAAAAACTCGTCAACAGTTTATCTTAAAGAGTTAATAATCATAGATATACTAAATAATGCATCAGTGAACAGTTTGATACCAAAAAAAGTGTGTTTTAAGGCAAAATGTGTCGGGAATCGCTGTAAAACAAACAGGTATATCACATTACCCGAACTTACTCTAATGTCACCAGCAAAACTGATGAGAGGAGCACTGGATTGGGCAGGATTTTGACCGGGCTTGAGGTTTTCGGAATCCCGGATTTTATCGTTGTGAGTAATTTTCTTTTAAATATTCAGGAAAACTTCAAGAATAGATACCTGTCCCAGTTAAGTTTTTTAGGAAAGCAAACCTACTGACACTGGAATGCCCGGGTTGTCCAACCTTCCTTAAAAGCCGAAAGGAATCATGTTACAAAATATGTGACCCTTATTTTTATAATTTTTAATTATATTTTTATTTTTTTTTTTAATTTTGCTTTAAACTAATCTAAAATTCACGAACGATTTTCTTTCGCGATAAAATAAGAAAAGACCTGAGTTATGTTGACTCTCTTGGGCATTCCAGTGTTAAGCGATTGACTTCTTGTAAGCAGCCCGCAAGTTGTGGTTTCAAACTGCATTCTGGTTATCTTTAAATCTACAAAATGAATAAATACATTCTAATCAAATTCATTTTGTCCCTCACCTGAGTACAACCTTTGCTGAGCTGGGCTCAAGTATTTTTGCGGAATTACCGCTATCACATTACTGTTAATTTGCTGCTGAATGCTTTTTCAACATTTCAAGTTCAAAGCTGCTATTTTTGCTGCCAGTTGAAAGCCAACACAAACGTTCAAATTAGACGTCGCTACTCTCGATGCTTAATTAAATTGACGCAATTACGGAACAATTCAAACACACACACACACACCCACATACAACAAGTTGCATTCTGCCTTTGTATGGCTGTGTATTTTTTTTTGCAGATTTTATTCAACTAACATTGAAAGTGTGACGCAGCGTGTCGCTGTCACATGCAAACTGACGCGATAAGCAGCCGAACGCGGTGCAACGTTTCGAACGAAGGCGGCAAAGCAAACTGACTGACTGTCTGGCGGCAAATGCGAAATGTTGTTTTGAAATTGTCAACGATGCGTTCGGAGTGAAAACGCTGTGGGGACACACGCCAGCCAGCTGAATGCAACGCGCGGCCAGGCGGGAGGAGCAAACTGCTCAATTTCCACTCAACTGCAGTGCGTCGGCGCGGAATTCGCTAGTTTTATGAATGAACGTTGCCGTTTGTTGACATTTTGTTGTCGAGTGAGAGTGGCAGCAATTTGTTGCCGACTCATAATTGCGGCAGCGTGCAACGCTGTGTGCCGAGTCAGTGCGCAAAAATTTGTAAACAAATTTTAAATTATGTGCACGTACGCGCCGGCCGAAAGTCGCTGGATCGCCCAACAGCGGCGGGTCTACATTTTATGCTCGACAGCCTACGCCTATTGCGTTGCCGTCTCAAATTTGTCAAGATTTACAAGTTTTGTTAATGGTTTTCGGTTGTGCGGTGGTGAGTTGTTGCTGTTGTTGTCGCAGTCAGTTGTTAGTTATGCACGAGACCTTCATTAAAAGTTGTGAAATTTTTCTTTTAAAGTTGAGCAAACTTTCGGCATTTTCTTTCATTTACATATGCAAAGCGTAGCCATTAAAGTGTACGTTTCAATGGCAGCAGCAACAACAATACGGTCACCTTAATGATCCGCCGCCATGGGCCGACGCCCACAACTCACAGCAACGCATCTCGTCTCAACTTCACGGCAGTGCTGAAATTGCTTGAGCTGGTGGGTGTGAGGGGGGAAATAGCAAAGTGCGGTGCGTTGCAAATACCGCAGAATCAATTGAATTGCCAGCGCCAAGCGTCGATATTTTTAATCTACCACTCGAGCAACTGAAGTTCAGAGCTCGTCAGCTTGTCAACGACTTTCTTCGCCACCCTCTTTCCTTTGCCGTCGGCCATATTCGTACCGCTTCATTCGTACACTTGAGAACGTTTTCTCATTTGCATTCGCTGCCAATGTCGTTGGTCGTTGGTGTGAATTGAATGAATCTCTCGAGTTCGAAGAGTGCGGCACTCGAACCTCATAAAATGTAAATTTCTTTCCAAAGTCAGTTCAACGTGGCTGAATAAAATCAAATAATTTTCTAAGCTTTGTAATATTTGAATATTTATATGCACACAAAATAAGAAATAAATATTTGAAAATTTGAAAAGTTTTAACTACAGTACGCTACAGTTTCAGTTTTCAAGAAGGGATCATAAACTTGTAAAATTCTATGAATAGCATTTTATAATATTTATGCCTGAGTTTTTTATAAAGAGAAATATTTCGTGGTTGCATGATGTAACTACTGTTTTAATAAATTTTCAAGAAGTATTATTTATGAATATGTAGGGGAAAAGGTTCGGTTGTGGGTACCCGTTTGTTTTTCGCTCATAACTTTTCACCAAGTTCATATTAATCGGACATATAAATATCTATGGAAAGCTAGAGAGAGACCTTAGCTAACAAGTAATGACGAAAATAAACCGATTCCGTCAAATAGAAATTTTTTTTTTTTAATTTTGTAAAGTAGTCATTTTTAACGAAAATTTTTTTTTGGTTTGGTTGTGGGCACCCTTGGAAAATCTGCTGGAAACGGGGAAATATGAAGAGAAACCAACACGAATATAGAAAAATATTAAATTTTAATTATTTGAAGCACAGTGCACGCATGTGAAGTAGCAGGCACGCATGCCGGCACACTTTAGATGGACGTGCATTTCAAAATGTAAGTGATCAAGTCGTTCTTCTGGGCTGTCGAGAAGACTAATGTAAAATAAAATTCAACCTAATTAATCAACACTCTTCAAGTGCTGTGATGTGAAGAAGGTGGAAAACACCAATTTACCTGATTCGATGGCACGCGCTTGTAACATCCACAAACAAGCACCACCACCACAAAGCAGACGCGTCTGTTCGACTCGGTATTTGGCACAAAAAGATCGTGCTTCCATAATGAACAAATGGCATTAGTCAAAAAAACATAGCCTGCTTTCTATCAAAAGATACGAAGGGGTGCCCACAACCGAACTATGCCCATAACCGAACCTATTACCCTATGTATTTATTTTTTTTTTAACTCAGAGATACATATTTTTCTTCATATCAAACCACAATATACGAGTACGGCTTCATGTTTCTTCTTAAACAGAAAAAAACATGACAAATATTTTGTCTAAAAGTTTCGGTATTTCATTAACCCAACAGCCCTAAAATCGGTCTCTGATTCATTGAAGTGCAGCCCACACTCTCGATTACTTTTTCTCGGTTAGTTACTGCGCTCGACACTTAAATGTCATAATAGATGTGCTGCTGCCAAGGGTCCGACCGAAACATCTTTTTTGGGCCGAAACCGAAACATTCTAATTAGTTGAAATAAAAATCGCCATATAAAGCATTTTTTTCAACAAACAAATTTTACATTAAGTAAATAAAGAACAAGCAAACAAACATAACATAAATAAATAAATACTTATTAATAAAAACAATTTATTCATTTTTTAAAAACATAAACTCGCCAATATTCAAAATTAAATAGTTTAATATTATATGCTAAAAAAGTTTATTTACATTGGTGGCATCTAAATTACTCCTCCTTTCACTATATATCTGCTACACAATAAAATGTAAAAAAAATATTCTAGAAAGTTTCCGTTTCGGCCGTTCGGCCATTTTTTGGCCGAAACTGAAACCGAAACCACTTATTTTGGCCGAAAACGAAACCGAAACCGAATATTCGGTCGGACACTACTGCTGCCAATACAGCAACGATTTTCTAGAATTTTCTTGTTTTCTACATTTTCTTTGAAGCCCACTAAGTGTACAAAAAGTTGCTTTCAGAGACGGAGAATGAGAAAAGAGAGTGAGAGAATTTTAAGCCCCACCAAGTGTACTAAAAATTGTCAACTTTAAATCGCTTTCAGAGACGGAAAATTAAAGATAAAATGAATTCACTTGAATGTCCTGGCGTTCCTTTAGTCACTTTTAATATTAAATAATACAATATTACAGATTTTTTATTTTTTTTATCGATTATTTACATTCAAAAGAATGCAGTCAAAAAATAATCCAAAAATTTAAACCCACTCTAAGACCCACTAAATTGCCTAGCGGCGTATTTTATTTACAGCTCATGGTATTAAAAACAAATTAAGCGACGCCTTAGTCCAAACGTAATCTTTCTTCGCCAATGCGAAATCACATAAAATACCACAAATGACAAGTAATCGACCGAATCGAAGGGTAAATAAACGCCCAAAAAACGTTGCTTTTGGGTGGAAAAAGGGCCGTGTGCCGGCCGCACTGTATCATTAACGGTAATAAAGAACATTTGTGTCGATGGGCATTTTCACGATAAGAAAGCAATTTCCGCGCAATCGGTCGATGTGAGCACTTCTACACGCCCATGCAACCGCCACGCGCCCGTCCGCCGGCGCGACACAGCTGGCCGTTGTTAACCATGCGGGTCGGTGTGAGAGGTTAAAAAGTTTTCTCATTAATTATGCTAGCAAATTGGTGCACCACAAACAACGCAGAGCTTACGTGTGAAATATAAAAAAAATACATACACACACACACACGCACGCCAGGTATTTAAGTGCGGCTGCGAGCTGTGCGCATTAATGTGGACACGGCCACAACTTAAAGCGCATAAAAGTGCAAATCATTTAAATTGGTTGACGGTTTAATTAGTTTTAAATTTGTATGCGCACAATGAAGGCCGCAATCGCACCAACCGCACTCGAATATTCCGTTTAATTTTATTGTACAATTAATAAAAATGCTGCACAAGTGCGTCGTTGCGGCGCGCCGTAACGCAAACAAACAAACAAACAATCGAGCAAAATGTTAAATACACAAAATGCGCGCGCAAAACCGCAGAAACTTTTCACAACAGCATTTCGTCAAACCAAAAACAAAGGTAAAATGCCACTTTGCGGTACGTTTGCAAGTGACGGCACATTTTTCAGCCAGTGATGTCACACAGGACTTAGGTGGGGTGAGGGATTGGGGGTTCAAACAGCCCAAAAACAAAAATTGCAAAATATGGTTTCAAATGGAATCGAGCTCAAAAGTTGTACGCAAACCCTACTAAAAAGAAATCATTTGTTCGCCACTGGGTGGGTGGGTGATTGTGGAAATGGGGGCACAGCAGTTTCGTTGTTCACACCTTCTGTATGTAAAAAAACCGATGATTGCCGCTGGAGCAAAAACAAATTTAATTGAGAAAATTAATCGGAAATTATTCGAATTTTACTTTGCATTAAATGCAATTTTTATAAAAGTTTGCTTAGAGAAATCTATTGAATTTAGTAGAGCTCAGTTAAATAATTTGTTGTAAAAATTGCAATTGTGTTGGCCAGGCCAACTGCTTTCGCTCGCCAACTTTAAAATTAATTCCGCACGCCAAATTGTTTGCGTGCGTCACTCGCAGCAATACTCGGCAAAGTTTAATTCAGTTTTATGAGTTTCGGCAGCCACCTTGTGCCTTGTGCAGCGATTGCATACTATTTGCCGCATGCAATGCGTCCCGCCAACAACAATTGTCAATGGAGCTGAATTTATTATTGCGATTGAGCAGCTGATTGCCGCTGCTATCTTTGCGGCCGGCCGACGATATCTGCCGATGAGTTGGTAATAAAAACGCAGCTTCGAATTTGTTCATATCGAATTGTATGCCGCGTGACCTCCGATGCAGTAACTCACTGCTGCAGCGCTTTGTTGTGCACATATTCACGCACAATATTTATGGTTGTAGTGGTGTGATTTTCTCTCTCTCTGTCCGACTGCAGCTTCATTTCGTTCAATGCTAATCCTCATAAATTCCTTTTACTGGCTGTGACTGTGTGACGTGCTGCAGTGTGCGGCCAGATTCATTTGAAGCCACGAAAATGAGTAATTGACACTTTGGTTAAGCCATCGGACGTGCGAAAGTTTTTCTTTTTTAGTTGTTCGCGCATTTTTTGCATCAATATTTTGACACTTTTGCACGAGTGTTGAAATGGCTGATATGGTTGAATGGCTTTCGATTTGGTTGTACAACTAATGCTGTCAACTTTCTATAGAATAGAGTGTATTTAGCGCTAACGGAAACATTGATTCAATACACTAATTCACAAATTTTTATTGCCGTTCAAATTAAAATACTTAAGGAAGTGCACCCAACAGACCTGCGATTTTCTCTCCTGATTCTTCTTTCGTAACACCGTGCGACAACAAATTTTACACGAAGAAGAAGGACGAAATTCAAGGATGTGTTAGTGTACATATTAGTCCTTAAGATATATTTTTTTCAAAAAAACTATTGGAAATTTCCAAGTATATTCAAGGATAAAGTTTTAAAAGGACATTTTCAATACCTCTTCGTCCTTTTGCAAAAAAACATTAAATTTTCTAAGATTCTAAGGATTTTTGTCTTTCATTTGATGTCCATAATGTTATTCTACAATGCGCTCAATTTTTGAAATAAACATGTCCTTGAAACTTCAAAGTCCTTTAAAAAAAAATCCTGACGTCAGAGAGAAAAACTAAAAACGCAGTTTTACTACATTTGGCCCCTAGTTTCGCAAGCTTAACCTGTCATGATCTAAATTAACCCAATCAGTCTTAACTAACCAAACCTTAGCTTACCTAACCTGACATATTTGATGTTCGAAATTAAGTGAAAATTATTGAAAGCTCGTAATTCTGGCCTGTAGTGTCAGTTATGTGTTTACATATGTAATTATGTAAAATTTTTTATAATTTTATACACATTTTTTCACAGTTTAAGAATAATAAAAATACAAATAAATGGACGAAAAATTGAAATTAAATATAATGAAAGCGACAAAAGTGCGCATTACATATTCATGACACAAATCGAATGCGATCAAAACAAAATAAAAATGTCGTACTTATGCTAATCGATGGATATTATAAAAATATTTCGTTTATCAGTTTTAATCATCACCACAACGAAATGCTCGTATTTTATAGCACACAAGTGAGGAAAATAAACGCAGAAATATATCTACGACACACAAGAAATCAAAATCCCCAACAGCACAAACCAGGCGCAGACCAGACGAAGAAAAATGAAAACAACAACACGAAGACGGAAACGCACACACGCATGTAATGAACCAGCACGCGACCGCATCCAGCGGCCAGCCGACTGTGCTGCAGCAGCCAGACCGAACAACCAACCAACCAACCAACAAGGCGACCGGCAGGGAGAATTACTCACAGCACAGCAGTTGGGACACGGACTTTCCGGCGCAGCCAACATCCGAAAAATCACACATTCGCTGCATACAAGCGCACAGCTGTCTGGCCATTTCGGTGTGTGTGTGTGTGTGCGTGTGGGTGTGCGGGCGCTGGCGCGGTCGTCAGTAATCTGAGAATTGGCCATAATATTCGAATGCGTAAAACAACGTGCGGTTATCAGTTGGCTGCTGCGGCCGTTGTTGCTGTTGCTGTTGTTAGTGTCGATGCCGGGCTACACGACTGCGGCCTACTGTGGAGCCAGCCGACACACAGCACATTCATAATTTTGGCTTTTTGTATCGAATAAACATTTTAAATTGATTAAAACGCGATAAATCATAATCGTCGCCTGTTCGACCGGCGGCGAACGCGTCGCTCGTCGGCGCTCCTTCTTGCCCGAACTCTGCTCAAAGCGGCATTGTGCGTTGTCACCTCGCGCCGCAGCAACGTTCTGCAGCAACTTCAAGTTGCAACCAAACACACACACACACGCACGCACACAGTTGCTCATCAACCAAGAACCGGCCCGTTGCTGATGCCGGTCACACTAATGCCGGATCTGGTTACGGTTTTGGCCTCTGCCGCCAGCAGATTTATGAGCAGCCAATATAATAAAGTGTTAACGGAACGAGTTATTAATGTAAGTGGGGGGTGCTCGGTGTCGATGGTCGATTTGTAAAATTCTGCCAGGTATCATGTACACAATCGCACTCGCCTCATAAATATCAAATAATTTTATGCATTTCAAGTACTGATCGGGGCGATGAGAGTGTTCGGTGTGCGTTTGGTAGCTGAATTTTTTTCTATCTTAAATACGGTCAAAACAATAAGCATTTTCAAACCAAATCAGCCTTTGATCACAAAGGCCTCAAATCTCTTAATTTAATCACTTGAAAAGAAGTTAATGACGCCGAAATGTATGCAATGTTTGCAGTGGTAATGAACTAATAAAGCTTTGTTTGCAAGAAATGTGTTTTATAAGATCATTCATGAACGCCATACCAGAAAATTAGCAATTCAAACATTTGGTAATAAAATAAACTGGATTGCATAGTTTCTTAGAACTGCACAGAACTCGCTCAGTATTGAAGAAAATCTAAGGTTGTAGTCACTCAGAAGAAGTTTGGGAGCTAAGCAAGAAAATTGGCCTAACAAATCAGTTGGTCGTTAGACAGCATAGGCAACTTTTTCGGAGTCAGCCAATGTTTTGCATACAGCGCGATTCCTGCTACAAGTCGTTTGAATCAATAAATGATCTTATCGGTCTTATAAACATGCCAACTGCTAATCTTCGGCCCAGATGTTTTTTAATAATTCTAGTATAAATCAAATACGGCATACATGACGCACAAGTGGTGATTAAAAGTAGAGGTGATCAGGCGCAGATATCCAAACAACCACATATGTACATATGTATGTTTGAATGTCGGAACCATATATAGTATTTACACAGTCCACCAAACAGCCAAATATTCATACGTGCAAACGTGATGGCGTGGCGCACACATATTACTCGCACAATTTTTGTAATTTTTTGTATTTGTTTCGAAAACTACACATCGGTAGGTAAGATTGTGTGTAGCTGAGATAGAGCAACACGCCAACTGAACGAAACATTCTTAAAATGCTTCGTGGCTGCAGTTTGAGATAGACGGGCCACACGTACGTCTCCCATGCCACGCAGCAGGACACCATTCGTTGCGGACAATCAATAAATTTTAACACGTGATCAGGGCAATAAACGATCAGCAGCGATGTTGCGGTTGCCTGCTGGCTGGCTGGCTGGCCGGCTGGTCGACTCGCCGGCGGTTTGCGGCCTCATTGCGGGGTAAGTGGAGGAATTATGTTAAACTAATAAGCGCACAATAGGTGGGTCAGCGCGGAAAAGCGCAAAGCCAGCACGCGGACTGTTGAGTAGAGCACGGGGTAGTCGGCAGGCAGAGGCGAATAACGACAGCGGATCTTGGGGGACATGCAAATGAGTTGGAGAAAGAACAAATTAGGCAAAATAAAAACTTAACTCAGATACGAATCGCGATAGTGGAGTAGCAATTTATAGATACATGCACTTACATATTTATATGTACTATGTATACATATCAGTGGAGCTGAAGAGAACTGCTCTCGTGGTTTTTATGATTATATAAATTTGTGAGAGCAATGAGCATCATTTTTCAGAAGAAAACAAATAGGGGAATTCTTTGTATGTTAATGTGCCACCCCATGGCTTTTTTTTCGTATAACTCGTTAGAAAATTCACTTATCGCCAATGTTAATATACCGTTGGAAAGAAGATTTAAAGAGCTATGATCCAAGGAAACACCTCATTTTAATTTTTCGTAAATAATCGACACCCTAAAATTTTTTAACGTAAAGTGCCACCCCCTAAAAAAATCGCTAAAAACGTAGAAATCTCAAGTAAAAATGCATGATTTAGAGAATTCATGATTCCGAGCAATAAAAAGTCATTTTGCCGATATAGGATCACAAAACAATGAAAAAAGGGGAGTGGCACCAGTGTTGCCGTTGTGCGACTTAAATGTCAAATTGACCCTTTCTGGAGACCGATGCCACGATGACACCGACTTTTTAAAAATATTAAAATTAATCTTTTGATATGACTCTGCTTTTGTGGTTACACCGAAGTGTAAACACGTATTGCTTGTGGCAGCTACAGACATCGTGCTTGAAAATCTACTGCGAAATCTTTTTTGCTTTTATTTTAAGTGCTATCCAAGTGACTGAATTTATTCCAAAAATGTAACTGTAATACATATTTATTTACGGTTTTGATTATATTTTACGATCCAATATTTGTTTATGTTGAAATATGATTAGAAGTGTCGTTATTTTAAAAGTTTCTAAAATGGCATCGTGGTTGGGCTGTGAACCACTGTGGGGGCTGAGTTATGAACCACCTCTTTTCGTACTACATTTGTACTAGCACGGTCAAATATCGCCGGATTTATTAAAATAAAGTGATTTTATGTAATTCCACTTGATTTCGGTGAGTTCACTTGAAGTGGGCCAATGCGAGAACGCGTTCGTATTTCACATGCAAACATTGCATACCGATTAGGATTAAGTGGCGTCATTATAACTTTTTTTCACCTCTTGAGGCCTCCTGATTAAATAAATTCTCAACTTATTTAAAAATTATGGGTGTTTTCTTCGTATTTTCCGACTTTAATTGGGATTTACCAGATGGTTTACAACCCAGCCACTTTTTTTGGAAAACGAAAAATCACGTCCTTACAAAATTAGACGTAGAGAGTTAAATTTTAATCAAAACGGTAATCTGTCTTCATAACAAATTTGCGTTTTATATTTACCTTTCCAACGGTATCTTCGAATTTTCGATATCTTTATTCTGTGAAAAGTTAGAGCCAAAAACAAAACCCGGTTCACAACCCAGCCCCCTCCCTTACATTTTGAAAGTTGTTTCGTAAAGTTAATTTTTTTCCTTCCTTCCTTCCTTTCCTTCCTTGCCTTCCTTTTAGTATTCACTTTTCAAAGGTAACACTTAAGTACTTAAAAATTACACCTCTGGCAACATTCAAACTACTTGCAACCCTTTTATTATGTCAAAGTTTTTCCGCAGAAATGTACAAAATTAATCTGAATTAACGCGCTTTTTTGTGGCATTGCCTAAGTTATTTGTGCTAAATTAATTTTGATGGCTCCAAATGGATAAGTAAGTATATCACGCATATGCTTTGAAATGCAAATGTTTTCATAATAAATACAAAACATGCATATTGGGAGTTTTTAATATATTCCTCATCAACTAATTTAAGGGGGAAACAGTTTTTTCCACAGAAAATTATCTCCTTCAGAAATTTAATAAAAATAATGAGTTTCGAAAGATAAAATAATGAAAGTATATATAGTTAGTATATACATGGTATAAAAAAGTTGGATCACTTGATGACACTTTTTTTCGGCTGTGACTTTTTAAAATTTTTCAGCGGGTGGCACTTTACAAAGAAAAAAAGGTGGCACTTTACATATTCACGCCATTTTGGAAATCATTGAATAAATTTTCTCCTCTTTCGATATGCTCGGATATCATTTCGGATTATAAAAAAGCATTAAAAATTAAGTCCAACACTGATATTTACCTTAGTTTTCTAAACGTATTTTATTTCTTTTTCACCGCAAGAAAACCCTTCAGTTTTTATTTTTAAGTTTTTTCTTAACCAAATTTGACACTTTTTTTACCCAGACTGTGTTATTGCTATTCCCTCAAAAACCACATTAAAATTGATGTTGTCATATATACCTTTAATGACGGTAGGAATTTTTTTGCTTGGATTGCTGGAACGTCAAAATCGAGCAGGAGTGGCACATTACAAAGAGTGGCACCATATTTAAATTTTTTAAAAAACTAAGGGCCACTATGACACTTGATTTGAAAGTTACATCCCGCGGTTGTCTTGTCCTGCCGGGATTATCAATAGTCGTCCAAATTAAGACTTGTCCGGATTTTATCTGCTTGGAAACACCTCAGAGTTTCCGTAATTTATTATGCGTAAATCTGAATTAAATGACGCGTTATAGCATACAAATAATAGGCACTTACAGTACATGTCGTATTACAAAATATATGCACAAATAATTTGTGAGCTCTTCTATATGTCCCACAGTGACCAACGCAGTGAAGTCTCTGCGTGCATGGCGAACCGATTGAAGCGCAGCGTGCCGTACTTGTAGGGGAAGGTCTCCTTCAGACATGACAGCACACCGCCGCCCATGAACTTTCGGTGTGTCCAGTTGCACGTGCAGGGCGGCATGCAATTCTTGCACTCCGCCTTGAATTCCGGATCCGGCTCGCGGCCGACCAGGCAGGACAGCACCTTCGGCGGCTGGGCGTACCATTCCCGCCAGTAGCACTCGCACGGCGGTATGCAGGTGCACGGCACATTGGGTATGGGCGGCGGCGGCGGCGGTGGCGGCGTCGGCTTGCAGCGGTACAGGCGTGCGCGTCGTACGCCGCCGAACAGCTCCGGGTGCTCGGGATCGCGTTCCAGCGCCAGCCAGCGCTCGAGCAGCTCCCAATGCGAGAGGTATTTGTGGCTGGGGCGCACCAGCTGCATGCGCCGCCACAGATCGCTGCGCCGCACGTCCTGGTACTTGCGGCCGGTCTGCGTGCGAAAGAGCTTGAACAGTTCCTGGTAGTATTCGTCCGGCAGCGAGATGGAGCGTGCAAACTTGGTCATTTCGAAGTAGAACAGACGACGTATGTCGTAGGCAATGTGCAACATGTCGTCGAAGTTCTTGATGTTCATGGCCGACAGGGCGGCGGCGTCGATCAGTAGCAGCTTGCGGCCGGTGACGAGGTTCTCGCGGAATGTGCGCTGCAAAAATAGTGCGTGGCGAATGAGACGCCCAGCAATGCAATGCCACTGGGCCGACCCACCTGGTAGTGAGGATAGCCGAGCTGCCGTATCCAGCGGCAGACATCGACGTTCGTCCACTCGAAGATCGATGGCAGCGGCATGGCGTCCACCACCTTCACGGTCAAGTTGAGCAGAGTATCGGGCGATGCCTTGAAGACAATGGGACAATCATCCTTGTCGAAGTAGGGCTTCCCTTCGAGAAACGGATGTCGCCGAAACTTGTAGCCCTGCAACGGACTTTCCTTTTTCTTTTTCGATGTCTTGCTTTTGACGAATTTCTCGTCCGAAACACCATAGAGATAACGCATGGTGGCACAATTCGCACTGCTGTGTTGGCACCAGTGCTGACAGGCGGAAAGCTTAAAATTAACTACGGAACAAAATTTCGACACACAACTGACGGGCCGGGTATTGATTGACAAACTACAACAAAGTGCGAAGGCCTATTCACCGCGTGCTGGCGTGTTGCCGTGCGTGTCGACCGCAAATAAGCCGAAAACACCGATTCAACGTTCTGCTATAACTTTTAATCGGCAACAATGTATTCAACACGTGCAAACTCTAAACGTAAAAGTTGGCTTTGCCAAAGTTGTTCTACATTATGAGTTCAACATAATTTCGAGCAATTTACTTTATGCACTAAATTCTATGCCAAAGACTTTAACGGATTTCGTAGAGATTTGATTTTCGTAAGAGGGGATATCCGGGGTAATTGAGGTTAGGGCTGTTGAAATTGTTCTAATAATGTGAATGCGGCTAATGGAATATTTGGGCGGAGTAATGACTATTAACTAACTGTTTGGTTGCCGTCGACAATGCGAATAACTATAATCAAATATATTTAATATACATATACATATATGTATGTTAGGGCGGGTCAAATTGTATGGAACGATTTTTTTTGATGAAGCGTATAGCAAAAACGTAATCTATAGGTGATTCTGAGAAATTTTGCTCAAGAGACCATAGCTCTAAGTCGGATTTGGAGCCCCCCAAAATTTCAAAATAGAAATTTTTCAATATATACATTTTTCAATATATACATAGAATAATTTAATTAAATTCGTCATAAAATCGGATAGAGTTATAGTAGATTTCTCAATCTGGGCTTGTTTGAAAGGTATTTTTATCACCTTTCAGAATCTGTATTGATACCTGTAGAATCAGGAAAAAAAATTATCGAAAAAAATCGAAGAAAATTCGGAATTTATTAGTTAAAAGTTCATTTTAGGCTATAAAAAAAAAATAAAAAAAGATTCTCTATCCGATTTTATGACGAATTCAATTAAATTATTCTATGTATATATTGAAAAATATCTATTTTGAAATTTTGGGGGGCTCCAAATCCGACTTAGAGCTATGGTCTCTTGAGCAAAATTTCTCAGAATCACCTATAGATTACGTTTTTGCTATACGCTTCATCAAAAAAAATTAACCCGCCCTAATGTATGTATATGTATATTAAACAGAGACCTAACATAATTATTATCCATATTTTTGGGAATAAAAATATTGCCCTAATTTAAGACATTTCTATAACTATTGCTTTATAAAAATTATTCCCAATAAGACATTTTTTACGTCGCCTATAACTATTATCATGTAATAAATATTTTTGAGTTTCATAATAACTCTTATAAGTAACAAATATATTTTTCGTTGTCGATAATTATTATTTTGGGATTTTTGTTTTTACATTGCTTCATAACTTATATTTATGATTTTTGTAATTTACGTTACTAACTATGATTTTGAGAAATTTTTTTTACGTTGCTTCATAATTTTTATTTGTGATTTTTTTCATTTACGTTGCCGATAACTATTATTTTGAAAAACAAATTTTTACGTTGAACTACCACATTTTGGATATGAATTGATTTTTAATTGTTTTAAATTCACAAACGCAAATTAACTGCAGGAACCTAATTTCCACCAACAACTAAACAATAAAAAATCAATTCATACTCAAAATGTGGTAAGGCAACGTAAAAAAAATATCTTTCATAAAAGTTATGAAGCAACGTAAAAAGATTTTTCTGTCAAGTAATAGTTATCGGCAACGTAAGTAACAAAAAATCATAAATACAAGTTATGAAGCAACGTAAAAAAATTTTCTCAAAATAATAGTTATCGGTAACGTAAATAAAAAAGTCATAAATAAAAGTTATAAAGCAAAGTAAACAAAAAAAATCCCAAAATGATAATTATCGAGAAGGAAAAAAAATGTGTTTCTCATAATAGTTATTACGCAACGTAAAAATTAATTGTCGCAAATAATAATTATAATCAACAAATAAAATTTATGTTGCATTGTAATAGTTAAATTGCAATTATTTTCTTAAAAAACTTATAACAGTTAAGTCCCTGATATTAAATATATTTAATAAAAATATATTTAATAAAAAAATATATAAATCGAATAATTTACTATTAATTGGTTCGGTTATTCGATTAGGCAACTATCAAAAGTCCCAGTTGAGGTATTCGGAACTTAGTTATGTAGTGGCTTAATGCGTCTAATCATTCCAAATGGTTGGAATTTTAAAAGGACCAAGTCCTGAGGTATCACAATTGGTCAAACTGGAGCATGAGTGCCTTCACGCTTCATCTGGCTGAAGGAAGCGTTCTCTAGTTACCTATGTATCTCCATACGTAGTCCGAGAAGATACTTTATAGACAGGTGTCAAAAGAGATATGCGCTCTGTCACATGACTAGAGTTACTAGAAGAGAATGTGGCCAGCAAGGACGACGGGATAAGTAAAGAAACTTTAAACCCTCGGGTTAAATTAACAATACACCTAATTCTGCTTTTACACGGTCTTTTTTACATGGTTTTGATTTAACACGGTTTGAAAATAAAAAAATTTAAAATTTTTTTACACGATTTTATTGCACGATTAAAAATCTTTTGGGCTTACATTTTTTTGTCAAATTTAATTTTTGCGAAATATGTTCATATCAAAAATTTAGGGAGATCCCCTTTTTGTGGATACAAGCAAATTTACTTGTCAGACAACAAAGCTGTTTTACATAATTGTTTTTAGTTCCTGAACTTGTCATACATTTAATTAACATTACTTTTGAGCTTAGAGTGCATATCTTTTTTTTCCTTAATAACTATGCTTGTGTAAATACGCATTATATATGCGATTTAATAAAATAAACATGAATACTTGTTCTTAAGAAATCCTTGTTTTTCACTCATTTTAATTGGTTTTAGAGATAAGGAACCAATCACCTATTTTTGCATACGATCAATGCACTTTTTTACACGTTTTTTTTACACGGGTTTTCCTGGAACCAATCTACCGTGTAAAAACAGAATTAGGTGTAATAAGCAGTAAATATAATATCCATCAGTTGTATGTAGATAAATACATAAATACAGATATTGTGAGAATATTTCAAATTCATATTAACGTTTAAAATTCATGCACCTCAACATCTCTTCTCTTCTTCAGAGGAAGTATATTTTTTTAATAGATCAAAATAAAAAAAACAAACAAATACAAACAATTTTTTCGTTTGTCTGAATATCGCATTCTTCTAACTTGCAGACATGCCAGCGAATCATTTGTTTAGGCATTCTGGTAGGCTCCCCACTCTCGATCGAATATTGTTCAGTGCGTGACAATTGTTTATTTACGATTCTACTCGACATACGCCAACTTATGTCAGGAAGTGTGTAAACACAAGTGTGTAAGTGATGAAAACACGCACAATTTAACATTAGAAGTTTTTTCTTTAGTTACGTAATTTCGCTTTGAAGACTTCTATTGAAGGGGGAATATGTAAAATATTTTTCTACATAAATTAGTTTGCAGAAAAGAAAACAATTAACAATTGCTCGACAAAGTTTAAATAAATCACTTAAAGATCAAATAAAATGTTGCTTTCTCCACGAACAGAAAATGGCTTCAAATAAATTTGATTGAGTCATCTGTTATGACCTCAAAACATATACACACAACGAGTACTGCGCGCACTTTTAGTTTTGATGATTTCCTTATAAATTCCCATCAAACGTGATCGATCTCTTCGCACCACACCAAATCCAATCGCCTGCCATGTAAAACGTTTGTGGAAATTTAATTGCTGCATTGAAGAGAGACGGCAAACGCTGACTCCGCCCATCGAGAAAATCAAAGTGCGCTCATTGGCCGCGATCGATGGAGTAATAAAATCTTTTATTGACTGTGGGTGCAGGCATGAAAGCACCTCAAAGCCGAGCGCCAATCCCGGTGTGTGTGTTGGTGTCATTGGAAAATATCGAATAGGAGAGAAAACGAAAGAAAACGAAATACACAAGAAATCACAACAGCAAATGACAAGCGGTGAAGTGTAAACATTTTTATGCCACAACTCGTGCCATTGTGTTTGGCCGGTTTGTGACAGTGGGCCAAATTGCATGCGTCAAGGGAACATTTTCTACTAATAAGTTCATACGTAAAGAAAGTACATCAACTATGAAAGATTTGTTAAGCCAAAGCTGAATTAAAAAGAACTAAAATGAAAACTATTATCATAAATTAAACTCAACTAACGCGAACTCTTCTCTAGTCTGCATATATTTAATTTAAGCCCAAACAACTTTTACGGAAAAAAGCAAGGCCGTTTTGGAATCCTGGTGGGTTTCACAAGGAAAAGAAAAAATAGCGAATAGCGGCAATTTAAGCATAGACTAGAGTTGATATGAATTTGTAAGTAATTTCAATCATCATCAAACTTTAGTTTGACCATCAGCAAAAATCTTAGTTTTACATAACCTCAAATTTGCTTTAAATAGAGACTAGAAGCTCTGCTTCAACTTAATATACTTCAGAGTCTTCTTAAAGTTCCAACTCAACCAAAATCAAGTTAATTCTAAAATAATGTCAGCTTTTATTTACTTAATCGGTTGTGTCAACCAGTTAAAAAGCTGCACCTTCTGCTTCACGCGCACCTTTTCCTGTTCCTCAAACCAAGCAATACTTGAGCTTACTTTATTTGATGCTTTCAACCCACATTGTCATCCAAATTCCATAACAATTATAACTTGAATTGGTTAGCTCAACTGCCACTCAACTTTATGTTTATTTACTTCACTGCTTACTCAAACAAAATATCCCCCAAATGAGCGCCTTTGCTCCACTGTGCACTGATCGCTTACCGGCTGTAGATTTTCGTCTCAACTAATTTGTTCCACCGCAGATCGATCGTTATAGGCGTTCAGTTTGGTGTGGGAAGTCTTACCAATCGGTGTGATTGTTTTGTACGGGTTTTTAGCGTTGCGCTTCTTCGTTGTCCATTTCGAACAACTTGACGACGGCATATCGGATATTCAGTTCTGTTTGAAAGAAAATAAATTTCTAAAATTTACATAAAAATATTATCGATTCGATTGCAACTGTGAAATTATTAAGAAAAAAATCAATGCAAATGCAATTTTTGCAAAAACAAGTATTGTGACATGTTAAACGACTAAGCTCAAACCATGGGAGTTCTAGAGAAGGAGCCACGCCTAAATTTAGTTATGGAGCAAATGCCAACAAATCTAACATTGGATAAATCCAGTTGTGACACATGCGATCGGGGCTTAAGCGATATGAAAGTGGAGAGCACGGCTTGCAATATCGCTGCCAAGCCCGATTCGGCGGAAAAGTCGCACTCTGGCGCGTTAAGTGAGACAAAACTGCAGCTGAGTTTTAGTGTTGATCGTTTGTTGAATGGCGAACAAACGCCCATTTCCGAAACAAACCAAGAGAAGGCCGCTGAAAAGTGTGAAAATTCCATTTATTGTTGTTGCTCGTGTCCAAGCTGTTTAATTGGGAGCGGCGGCGGTGGTGGTATTTCCCATGAAATTCACCATACCCAACAGTTCAGCTTGAAGACATATCAAAATTCTCAATTACACAACGAAGTGCATAGTAAAATGTATCACAGTGCAGTGTTGTCCTCGCCCTATTTGGATTTCAAGTCCGTGGTACGGCCGACGCCGATACGTGCAATGGGAAATAATTGTGAGTCGGGTAAGTTTATGAAGTCATGATGGTTTCATGATGTTATACTTTTATTATGGAGAAATGTTGGATTGCAATTGGAGCTCTTTTTCTTGTAGTTCGAGAAGGATATTCATTCATTTCAATTGCCACCGGATAAAATATTTAAAAAAGTCTAAGGAAAATGCATGGAGAATAAAATTTGCTATCAAATCAGTTACAAGTTGTAGCTAGGATTTTACAGTGTTTTATGAGTTGCATTTATTTAGGAAACGTATTGTCTAATCCAGGGGTGGATTCAGAAAAATATTTTGGGGGGATTTCAAAAAGTAATTCTTTAATATTTATAAAATGCCTAAAAATTCCTTTTAATTTGTATGCAGTTTTAAAGTCGACCCTAATATTTCGGGCGGGTTTCAACCCCCATGGCCCCTGAATCCGCCACTGGTCTAATCTAATAAAAAAATTTTGTATACTCAGGTTATGTAGGGTTAACCCTCGGAGAACACACCTAGTTTTTTCAATCTTCTGAAACACTCGAAGCCTGTTCAACCCTGTTGCCAATAATTTCACAACTTTTAAAACTTTTGACTTAAACCAGGTGCGGATTCAGAAAAATATTTTGGGGGGTTCAAAAAGAAATTCTTTAATATTCATAAAATGCCTTTTCTCTGAAGTTTGTAACTTACTTAAAAAAATCGCTTAAAGTAGGAGTTTGGGTCTACATGATTTTTCTATTCATAGTCTCAGTAAGTCAATGTCAAATGTGTACTATACTAAAAAGTTAGAGGCCTCTAAATAAAAATATATATACATAATTATGTAATAAAGAAAGTACTCAATTTTAGCAAACCCAGAGAATAGTTAGAAAGATGTTGAAACGAGTCTGAATTTGAATTAAATCTCTGATAAAACCGGCGTTGGTTGAGTCATTAATGCTTTACATTAGATTGTGTGAAATTCTTGAATCAAAAACCAAATCAGTTTGATGTTAACTGATGTTCAATCTTGAATCTAATCTTACGTCCTCAACTTACTATCCCGAAAAAATTAACACTAAAAAAAAATTAACATTAAAAAAAAAAATTTCGAATTTCTGAGAGTAGAAAATTCGAAAATGCTCTTAAACATCCGATTTTAAATCGATGTAAATCTATACAGGCATATAAATTGAATCAATCAATTGCAGCTCCCTTGTCTGCTATCGACAGTCAGCTGTTTTATGCCAGGCTGACGAAATTCCCATAAACTGTCAAAGTGCTTGCAAAACTTGGCATTTTGTGAATTGACGCTGTCAGCCGCTTCGCCGAATCGTCTTTGATCTCTCCACGATCCAGCATCATTCGGCCGTAGCCTATTGATGAACAATCGATGCGTTCGCACATCCATTCTCGCTTTCATCTCGCCAGAGTGCCCCTGATGATGTGTTCATCCACAGCCACAAAGAAAAATAAATTACCAATGTGTTTTGAATATTGTTTGGATTATTAGTTAACCTGCGTCCATATTGTGCGCCTGGCGTCAAAGCATCTAACACAGGCGGCAGCAACAGTTGGCAAATGTTTTTGACGAAAACAATTCTTATTCGCATTCTTTATCGAGACGAGCATTTCCTTTATGGTCGTCCGGTGTGATTGGAAAACGCAACAAGGGCTGCACTTTATCATTGTTTATTCAGCTATTTGAAAACGAATCGAGATCCTCGCCACAAGGAAATGTGCTGCACATAGTTGATTGTAACTATTCGAAAATAATATTGCCGCCGATCTGTTCGGGCGCTGTTACTTTTACGCACTTCAGCGCCGCGCACGCGGCATAGATAAACAAACTTTACAATTATAAACACTTGAAGAAAAGTTGAGTTGAAGAAAGAAAAAAAACGACTAAATTCGATATTTACGAATGTAATAAATATTGGTTTTAATTGTCCCGTTCAATTGTCTAATGACAGCTTGTATGAGTTCAGGAAGTTTCAGTTATAATTGGGATGCTGGTGTTTCTAGTGTGCCATCTCGAACGACTGTCGGTATGGCTATAGTGATATATAGTATTAAGGTATTCAGGGAATAATCGTAGCAGTGAAGTTGTCGTCATAACTTCAGTTTTTTTTTGGGTACGAGTAGTACTTATGTCGTATGATTTAAAGCAAACATGTTTGTTGTTTTATTATTGGCAAATAAAGTTGCAAAGTAAACTCACCTCGCAGTGCGTTTGTGCTTCCAGAATTTGTTTCCTTTATTTAATAAATTATCTTCATAAACGTTGAACAATTTATTGAAGGCTTGTTTGTGTAAATATTTATATTTACATTTCCATATTTTGTGTTGGCATCAGCCGCAATAAAAACACATTTTCCAGAAACAGAACGTCGAACTGATGAATTTAGTCGGGTAACGAGGGCAACAGCGTGCGCAGCAGCGGGCCACAGCCAGAATGTATGCTACACACACACATACACACACCCAACCGGCAGCGGGTTGATAGCAGTGTGAAAACGGAAAATTGTTGCTTAATGAGCCTCATTAAGGTATCACACTGCACCCACGCTGGGCAAACGCATTGCTCGCTGTGCGGTTACTGGAATTTTAAATTTAAATTCCTGCGCTGCGCGCCCAATCAAATAATTCCTTCTGCTCGTGCAGAACACTCGCGTCTGGCCGCGTCTGGTCGCCTGGCCGCCTAGTAGCTCATGGCTTTATTACTTTTTATGCTCATTTATTTGTGCGGTGCGATAAATTGCAATAAATTCCCGACCAATTGGAAGCGAAGATGCTATTTCCCGGCAGCAAGAATTGTGTGTCCGACTTTTATTTACTTCGACGTTTATTTTCTGCGCTTTGTTTTTTTTTCATTGATTTAACAGCAAAAACAATGTTCCACAGCAGCGTTCGACTGCAAATACACAGATTGCGTGGGCGTAGCAGCTGCGTTGGCACCGTTACCGGCGATAATTGCTCGCGCGCGAAAACGCTCCATTCGCACCACTCACACATGCATACATATCTATGTGTGCAGCGCTGCACTCGACGCACTGCATCGGTCTGCGCATTTGGTTTTTGTTATCCCGCGCCGGTTTATTATAATTAAAGTTTACCAATTTTCCGCACCTTGGCATAAACAAACTGTGGCAATTGGCGCGCGAGTGACAGCTCCTCGGGCCGCGCAGCCTGCCGAGGCCTTGCCGCCTAATTACCGCGTCTGCACGCCGCCGATCATGTAAACACTCGACGCTCGCTGGGCGAAGCCTGGTGGCCCGGTCGCCGGAGGTGTGATCGACATTTTCTGGCCACTTGACGTGAGAATGTGCTCGTTTATGTACACAAATACAAAACCAACAACAACAACAACAAGTAAGAACAGCATGCACTCGTCGCTAGCATCAACAGTGGAGAGGTATCGATGTTATTATTATTAGCCGTTATTGCTGCCGGGTAATGTGTACGTCCTCGTCTGTGTATTTTGGTTAAAATATTGGCTCATGCTGCTGTGATTTCTCAGCTTCCGCATATTTATTACGATTCGGCGATAGCGTGTTGGTTTACCTTAATTATCCGGCTGATACGAAAATGTGATTTTATTGTGTGTGGGCATTGTTTACGCATACGGAAATACACAGGAATGAATGATTCAAAAGCGATTCCAAAGTACTCATTGAAGATATCATAAGTTGGTATGTGCCTTTTTGAAAATAAAAAATTTAAATTAAATATGGAATTGAAAGAAATTAAGTGATTTATATAGATCTAACTGGTTTCAGAGTCTTTGATTTTGCCAACTTGAAGTTTGTTTCTCAACTTACCAGTTAATGCTTTAGCTATCTGACTCAATCCGTAAAAAGATTGACTTCTTGATGATCCAACAATGCAACTTACACCGTCCTTGCCAGAGCAGTCAAAAACTATAGAAAATGTAGATCATTCAAAAATTGTTCTCGAAATTCGTAGAATTTCAAACAAGGTTATGTTCAGTGTCCGACCGAAACATCTTTTTTGGGCCGAAACCGAATTTCGGTTTTTTTTAATATTCGGCCGAAACCGAAACATTCTAGTTGAAATAAAAATCACCTTATCAAGCATTTTTTCAACAAACGAATTTTACATTAAGTAAATAAAGAACAAACAAACAAACATTACATAAATAAATAAATACTTATTAATAAAAACAATTTATTCATTTTTGAAAAACATAAACATGAAAAAATCACCCTTTCGTACCTTACTCACTAATCAAAATTAAATAGTTTAATATTACAGTGGGCTTCCAATATAACGAATCTTATGTTGCACCCCCAATTTGTTAAATCGAAAAATTCGCTAAATCGATCGAAATTTGTATTTGTTTTAAACCATTCTTCTTAATGAGTTTCACATATTCAGTTTTTAAATAAATATCTTGTTTTATTCCAGCATTTTCAAAATACAAATATGGCTATGTGTGTACAGTGAAAAAGTCTTCGATGCGCGATTGCCTCTTTACCGCAAGTAGACTTTTCTGTATGGCAATTTCTCTTGATTTGTTATTGAAATTAATTTTAAAAAGAAAAAAGCCGACCGAACGCAAAACAAATCCTGTGAAAATGATCAGCAATGCATACAAACAGAGTTTGAAAATGTTGATAACTTGACGTTAATATGAAAGTTTTAACGTAACAAAAACAAAAATAATTAGGCACCGTTCACTTGACGAAACTAAACATTCACTGTTATTGTAAAGAATGTGAATGCTCAAATAAAAACAATTCGTAGGGTGCAAAACAACATAAATATTCGTTATATCGAATACCAAATTTCACTTTCGTTCGTAATATAGAATCATCAATGGAAAAAATTTGGACGTACGTTAAATCGAAAATTCGTTAAATGGAAAGTTCGTTATACTGGACGTCCACTGTATATGCTAAAAAAATAAGTTTATTTACATTGGAGACATCTAAATTACTCCTCCTTTCGCTATATATCTGCTACACAATAAAATGTAAAAAAATATTCTAGAAAGTTTCGGTTTCGGCCGTTCGACCACTTATTTGGGCCGAAACCGAAACTGAAAGCGAATATTCGGTCGGACACTAGTTATGGTAGGTTGATAGACTTACTTGCTTGTGGCGTAGTGTGCGTGTCTCTCTATTCGAGTTATTGGAGACTGGGCCAATAGGATCAAGTCGTTTTTAATGGGTTTCATGTCCCATTCGAGAGAGCGACATGAAAACGTATGTCAATTCCGAAGGACGAGAAGGGCAATAGACCAATTTATTCACCGAGTTATCCTATCACCTACTGCAATTCGTTGTTTTACCATTTATTACAAGTAATATGAAAAATTTGAATTTAAATTATCTAACCGACGGACTTAGTAAAATTTTCATAATTTTTTTGTTTGCTCAACCAAAACTAATTTTACTAATATTCAATAGAAGAAGATTTCTGCATTAATTAAATCTAAATTTGTGTTAAAAGCAACGCTTGGCTTTATCAGTTTTGCTGATTTTTAATGAGCTTTTATTTAATTATGTGCATAAATTACAAACATATGAATAAAAACGTATTTTTTTAAGACTTGCTGATTTTGTCACAAGATAGCGTCTTTTCCAATCTTCCTCATTATAAAAATTCCAATCTATTTTTAGTGCTTTCTGATAGCGAACGATTTAGATAACTAATAAGCATACAGAGAGAGAATCGACTCTCACAAGCTGCTACATTGGAACCCTTTCATGGCCCAAGTGTATTTTATTCTTTCTTCTTTTCTTTTTACCCCCTACATACCAAATCACTAAGACTGTCTTGCATACTTTGCAGACATATGTTTGTTGTTATATTTAGTCATAATTAAAAATCGCACATAGCATTTCCTCTGTAAATTATGAACGCGCACATCCTCTTCCTGCCATTTTCGTTCACTAATTTCTGTTTTGTTGCGTTCTAATTGAGAAGAAACGCCCAATTGCCTTATAAATCGCACCATAAAAATAACCATTAAATAAATCCGCTGGCTATTCATTTTATTTAATTTCCATACAGTTTTCTATACAAAAACATAATCGTTCGATTCAATCAAATGGACATAAATTGCTTCATTTCATCTCGTTCGATTTGTACTAATTGTAAATTACTCAAGAATCAACACTAAAAAAACATATTACCCGAAACGCAGCGATTTAGACAAATTCAAACTCAAATAAAATCAAATCAATTACGAAACGTGTATTTACTCACTGGGGAATTGAGTGAAGTGTGCAGCGCGCACCAGCCGAGTTGAGTAATTAATTGTTCCGATTGAAAGAATAACAAAGTGCGCAAGACGCACAAACAAATGCGGATGGAATCCCATCGGCACTGATAGATGAGGCGCCTCGTGGGGCCATTTGATAAGCGCGCATTTCCATCTTGACCCGTCAGCGCCGCATAATCAGAACTGCGCTCATTAGTGGACGCTCGCCGGCGATCGGCAATGCTAATGCACGAACACGCAGCACAGCCGCCAGCGATTAGTGGTAGCGCGTAATCTTGGACGCGCGCGTGTTGGCCAAACAGCCCACAGAGCGGCAGCCGCAGACAGACGATCGCGGACCGTGGCACCTGTGGTGTTGAAAATATGCTATCAGAACTTGCTTCAATGGGTTGGGGGGAGCGGGGTGTCGATCCAGCGTTCCATGCAGCGACTGGCGTACATTTCTATTTGTTGCTGTTGCTGGCTCGTCCGTTGTTTGACGTTGAATCAGGCATGGACGTGCTTGATTGATAGCATCGCATCGCACTTCATACTCGTAAAAGCAACGAGCGAACGCAGCGCCGGCGAATTATTGCGCCCGATTGGTATTTACCAATGAATTGTAGCCACTTTGGTAGGCAATATTTTGGCTTTTATTTGTGCTTGAATTTATTTCTTGTTTTTGTTATGTATTCCATTCATTTGCACCTTGCCGCACCCGCACACGCTGGCGATCGCGCTCTGGCGTTGCTATTCCGCGTCTGATTAAGATGAATGTGCGGGCAATTGTGTTCGCGACCTCTCTGCCCCCCTCCGCCCCCCTATCCGTGTCTGTCTTTCTACGGTGTGCGGCGCCCTGCCACCAGCGGTTTTGCTCGTAATGCGTGTTTGTTTTGGGTATGTGTGAGTGTGTGTGTGTGTGGTTTTTCGAAAAAAATCGAACAAAAAATCGCCACACTCCATGCCGCACTCCGGGGTGGCAAAGTGATTGGCCATTAATGGCTAAAATGACACAGTCGGACATCTTTTTGAAGCTCATTAAAAATGATCGTTTAATAAGAGTTTATTAATTATGCGAACGATGCTTTCCTTGGACCTCGCCCCCATCTCGCCACGGCGGTCATGTGTTGCACTCTTGTCTGACTTGACAAATTAATGCTGATTTTACTGTTACCCTTTTGGCATTGCGATTAATGCTTTTGGAACGCTTCGAAGGCAACGCAGCTGAGCTGGGTACGTTGCGGCTGATGGAGTTTGGTTGGTTTAGGTGAAAACCAAACTGACTGTTTGCAGTCGGAAAGGGGTTTTAGACGCCTTAACAGATTGCAAGAAAAAACCATTAATTTTGAGAAAACATTGTTTCAAAACGTAGCTTAGGAAAATTTGTGTAAGAAGCGAAAAAATTGATGAAAATCAAAGATATTCAAACGGCCGAAGGTCCTGGCTCAAGCTGACTAAGCGAGCTCCTTAAAATTTAAGTCTTCATACAACTGAGACTCTAAGAATGCTATGGAAAAAAATATAAAATACAGGGTGGACCATTTAAGATTTGGAATTTGAATCGGTTATAAAAAAAAAACTAATGAATATTTTTTGAAAATTCCTGTTTTATTACAAAGCTTGGACTTTGTTATTTAAGAATGAATAACGATATCGTTCATATGATTGCCACTACTGGCCTTACAGTACGCCATTCGGTCGACCCAATTTTCAAGTACTTTTTCGATTGTTCCGGGTAGAATTTCCTGAATGGCAACTTCGATTTCATGTTTCAAAGCTTCAATCGTCTCTGGATGGTTAGCGTAAAACTTGTCCTTTACGGCTCCCCACAAAAAAAAAGTCTAACGGACTTAAATCGCAGCTCCGAGGCGGCCAATTGACTTCAGAATTTCGGCTGATTATTCGATTTTCGAAAACGGTGCCCAAAAGTTCGATTGTTACGTTAGCTGTGTGGCTTGTTGCGCCAGCCTGTTGAAACCAAATGTCGTCCATGTCATCCGCTTCAATTTTTGGAAACAAAAATTCGTTGAACATGGCACGGTAACATTTTCAAAGAAAAATGGCCCAATGATGCCGCCGGACCAAAACCCGCACCAAACCGTAACTCTTTGTGGGTGCATTGGCTTGTCAATGGTGACGTGTGGATTTTCCGAGCCCCAGATGCGACAATTTTGCTTATTCACATAGCCTCCGAGGTAAAAATGGGCCTCATCCGAAAAGACGATTTTTCGATTTTTCGACGATGGGTTGAAGACTCTCCACTTTGGAAGAAAGTTCTCCATATTTCCCAATTTTGTTCAAGCATATAGCGTCCCATTTCGTAAATGTCAAACTTTTAACTAAATTACGAACACAAATTGAATGACATTTGGACTGCCATTCTCGAAATAAAGCGTAGTTCAAATTCCAAATCTTAAATGGTCCACCCTGTATATATGAATGAAGAAATATAAGAATCTTGCAAGAATTGAAGAAACAATAAATACACTCATTAAGTTTTACAACGCCAGCTTCTGTCGTTTTCTTTGCAGTACCGCTGCACGCTCCCTTTGCCGCCTTGCCACATTCAACTCTTATGCGTTTTCATCAGCACAAGCCCAGCCCCGCCCACACGCAACTGTTGCCCGTGTCGACGGTGATGACATCGATGGCCGGACTCAAAACACTCCACAGCAGCCAAATATCGCTGCAAAGCTACGCCGCAACTTTATCCAATCGATTTCCAACGAAAGCTCACAGTTTCGGCGACATTCCTGTGACAACGACGCAAAGCTTAGCCGGCCATCACGTGCACTCGCTGACCGGCCACCACCGTGCGCACCTGCCGCAGCCAAATCATGCACAACAACCGTCGCCACTGCAGCTCTCAACCGGCACAGGCGGCAGTGCTTTAAGCGCCGGCGGTGTTGGCGTCAGCAGCGCCAACAACAGCAATAATAGCGGCAACAATGCTAACAACAGCAACAATGGCGGCAAACGGAAGCGCTCGTGGTCGCGAGCTGTGTTCAGCAATTTGCAGCGCAAAGGACTGGAAATTCAATTCCAGCAGCAGAAATACATAACGAAACCGGACCGCCGGAAGCTGGCGGCGCGTTTGAATCTAACGGATGCACAGGTGGGTGGCAATTGAACTGCCTAATGCGCAGTCTGGACGAGTGGTAATTTATATGTGTATTTGACTGGTTGTAGGTGAAAGTGTGGTTTCAGAATCGACGCATGAAATGGCGTCATACGCGCGAGAATTTGAAAAGCGGCCAGGAGAAGCAAGTGACCACAGCTGCGCCGGCGGCGTCTAATGCCGAGAGCGAAAAGTTGCCGGACGCAGAACGTGAACAACGCGAGCTGGGCTATTCCACCGATGATTCATCCAGCGTGGAGATGAGCGAGAATGAAGACGATGATGAAATTGATGTGGTGGAGTAGAGGATGGACAGCAGTAGAGGCTGTTCTGCTGACTGGCTTATGTCATAAAGAATTTAAGTAGATTTTAGTGAACATGTCAAATGTTAGTATTTATTGTAAAATAATTTGTAAAACTTTGTTACCATCTTCCAAATACGATAATTTGTTGCAATATTGTTAAATACTCATAATTGTAGTTTTCACATATTCGATACTTGCCAATAAAATTTATATTGCTGTAAAACTTGTGTAATTGTGTTTTAAACATAGATTAAACTTATCGCAAAAATTAATTTACTGCAGATAGATTTCAATTTTTCATCCCATAACAAATATTTGTACATATATTTAGTTGTCTTATGGAACAAATATTCATTGGTTTTCGTAAAGTCGGAGAAATGTTCGTGTTTCTGGTTTTAAGACAACTAGTGTCCGACCGAAACATCTTTTTCTAATATTCGGCCGAAACCGAAACTTTCTAGTTGAAATAAAAATCACCATATCAAGCATTTTTTTCAACAAACGAATACAAATATATTTAACAATAATTTTTTGATGAAAACTTTGGTTTAGCATCCAATGAAAACTATCTAGAACATTTTCCCAAAATTTCAAGTCGATACCTCTCATAGTTGCTGAGAAAAGTTATCGGCCAGTACAAAAAATGTGGTTTCGAGAAACGCGTACTTTCAAGGTATGCGCAATATATCAGCGGAGCAAAAAGAGCTGAGATTACTTCAATTAACATGCAAAAAAGTGGGTACTGAGTTTGCGGATTGAAAAACTACTTTGGGGGGTGATAGTATATAGTATAAGGTACAATAAAACGCAAAAAAAAAAAAATCGATTTTTTCAAACTTCTACCCGGGAACACCGCCTTAAGTAAATAAATAACAAACAAACAAACATAACATAAATAAATAAATACTTAATAATAAAAATAATTTATTCATTTTTTAATAACATAAAAATGAAAAAATCACCTTTTCGTAGCTTACTCGTTAATATTCAAAATTAAATAATTTAATACAATATTATATGCTAGCTTTTTTAAAAAGAAGTTTATTTACATTGGTGGCATCTAAATTACTCCTCCTTTCACTATATATCTGCTACACAATAAAATGTAAAAAATATCCTAGAAAGTTTCGGTTTCGGTCGTTCGGGCATTTTTTGGCCGAAACTGAAACCGAAACCACTTATTTGGGCCGAAACCGAAATCGAATATTCGGTCGGACACTAAAGACAACTATACAAATATTTGTCTTAAGGTATAGAGGACAAATTTAAGTCTATCTGCATTTGCTTTAACCCATTAAAGCCGGGTAACAGTTCCGCCCATACGATTTTGATAAAATTTCATACATAACCTGGAATTGAATGATCAGAAACAAAATTTCAGTTTTCTATCTCTGCACGTTGCCGAGATATTCATTGGGTATTTTTTACCCATTAGGCAGCAATGGTAGCTTTTTTCCATACTTTTTGAAGTGATCAGCTAAACGCCTGAACAAAAGTTGTATTGTTTACAGGTGAGTTAGGAGGCAGATTTTTGTGAAGTTCTAAGGCCACTACGTTTCACCACATTTTCCACCTACGGAAAATTCACAATTTTTGGAGTCTGGTAACTCTAGCTAGATGGCGGAATTTTAGGGTGACCTCTACTAGACTAAGGTAGTTTTATCTCTACCCCAACCATCCCTATCAATGATTTGAGATATCTCTACCACGAACTTTTCTGTGACTTTTTTAAAAAGTACATTTTCATGGGTAAATTTTTACCCATTAGGCAGCAATGGGTTAAGCTTATATTTTCAAAAGTTTTGTATATGTTCCAAAACAAAAGGTTGAAGGTAGTTTTGAGAATGTTTGTTCGAGAACAGAATTTAAAAAATATCAAATTCAATAAAGCGCGTATAAGTGGTGTTGAAGTTAGAGAACTTAGAGACCTGCTCAGGATAGAAGCAAAGCAGTTTTATTTTCTGAATTAAGATGACTAAAGACCTTCTCAGAAACAAGGTAGAGCAGTATTTTTTTACTTTAGATCTAAAGTTCTGGTGCTACAACCAACTAGCAATTTCCTACTGGGCTTCTTGATGATTTTCATATATTTGTTGGCCAAGAGTAAAAAATTCGTTTTATTGATTATTGAAAGAAGATAGAAGTGAGCTGCTTTATTCTTTAGAAACATGGCTGACACACGCATTTCAATTCGCGTTAATCATTGCCGCTGCAAATAGTCGACATTAATGAAATTAATTAAAATTAATTAAACCAAATTTGACAACAGCAGCCCAAGATACAACTGGCCACAGCCATCTCAGACTGCTATCGAGCGCCCAAGTTCATGTCGGTTAATTAGGGGAATTCCGCTGCGATCAGCGAAATTCGATATTCAAGAGACAAACCGACAAGAACCTTCTAATCTACGCGCGCATAAATATGATAAAAACAAAAACAACTACAAAAACAAATACAATAATTGTGCACAGTGGAAATGGAGTGCGTCGAATAACATCAGCAGCAACAGTAGCCGCTACAATAACAACAACATGAGTACAGAAACTGAAAACACGCAAATTCAGACAGCTTAACAATTCTCGACATTGAGCGGCGCTGGCAGTTAATGCCGGAGCGGCTATACGTCAAGTCGATTGCAAATAAGTGATGAACAATTTACAATTTAAAATTGCAAAAGCAACAACTGCAAACAACTACGGTATAGCGTGTAATTAAACCGCAGAAGGTGGCAGCCAGCAATGGGCAACGTACAGACGCGACAATTCGACGCCAGGGGCATGGCGTATCGGCGTGGAAGTGCGTTACATAATCCATATCTGTATAGCACATTGCAATCAATAAATCTTCATTGCTGCTGTTGTTGTTGTTGTTGTCGACTGCAGGTATCTCATGGAACTTTCGCTATCCGACACTACGTAGGCGCGAGCATCCCACCATGATGGTCTTCAATATGAAGCTGAGCATCTCCGATTGGCTGGATCTGCTCGATCTGCGGCAGTACGAAGGTAAATGTTGCATTAGTAAATACAAATTAATATTAATAGACAATACAAGCGAGTGTTTATATGTGGCGCAGCCAATTTTCAGATGTACAATCGCGTGGAGGATATACTCGATCTGAGCGAAAGCGATCTGAGAGCCAAAGGCGTACGCAATCCATCGCATCGCGCCAAAATGCTGTCCAGTCTGGTGGGCGTGAAGGCCAAGCGGCGCCAATCGATGAACATTGAAGGTGGCTAACGGTGAAGAGTTGCATGCTTGTGTGACTAACTCGTAATATCTTCGTTTCTCGTGCAGTGTCAACGCTGCCGCGCGCCTGCGAGAGACGCAAAAACTCCTGCCCGCCGCTTTATCTATCGGATGCCAGCGATCTCTACGGCACAGTGCGGCGCAACTCGTTGGCCATCCCCAGGAACGGCGCCGATCGAAAACGTTTGACTTGCGACGATGCAAATATGATGTGAGTGAATTTAATTTACTGATAAAAATACTGATTAAAGTTTTTAATTTATATTGAATGAAGTTATATGAGGTACAGATAAATTTTAAGATGTTGTTTAGGTTTACTTAGACTTTTAGTTAATAGAACTAATCCTCTGCGTAACTCTTAATCGTCGACCCTGAGTCCCAGGGACTCACTACGAATTTGTTCTCTCTTTGTTCTCTAATGGTTTGTTTCATCTATCATTAAAAAAAGTGAATTTTTTGCTTAAGTTACGTACGTCTGCGTACGTTACATATGGTTTGAGTTCTGTTATTTAGTATTTAGTATTTAGTGTAGTTATGTAATTTTTTTTGGGTGGACACAGTTCTAGGAACACAACGGGCCACATGGTCCACTTATCTATCTACCTTTCACTCTATTTTTCTATTTTTATTTTTGCTAAAAAAAATAACTGAAGATGTAGAAAGAGGTTGTTTCCGAAAATAAGTCCTTATAAGGTCGTGCTATTGACTTGCTAGTGGGTATAGAAGGTAGCGGGTCCAGATTACTACTTGAAAGGAAGAAAATTAATTTCTCAAAGCACAAATTTACTGCAACACACCAAAACAGCATAAACAAAATTTTATTGCGTTCTTCAGAATCATAAACTATATTTCCTGCTTTCGTGAATGAGCTGTCAGCGATAACTATGTAGTTAGACGATTTTTAAGTTGGGAGGTCAATGCTTACAAAGTTCCCTGAAAGTGTTCAGAGTATGTATTACTAATACGATTCATGATTGGAACTTCATTTGATATTAGGAATCCAATGGGTCTAATCTTTATATCGAACTAAACAAAGCTCCATAAAAATTGTTCATAGATTTAATGTAAACAAAAAAATAAATATTTAGTTATGTCACTGAGGTAGATTTTTTACTTCTACCACATTTTCTGGCCACCCTATTTTCAACCAAAATGCTTTGGATTCTTTGTTCTAAACTAGTCTCAATCTGGATCGTTTAAAAGACACTATAGTCTTGTAGATTTCTTATGCATTGGAGCCTCGGGGACTTTGTTTTATTTTTGTTAAAATAAATTTATATATTTTCAGTATTTATGTAAGTTTTTATGAATTGTTAAAATAGGAAAATTTTTTTATTTAATTTACTATCTAAAGATTCAAATTTAGTTGGAAATTTAAAAGTTGCACACGTGAAGTATGTTCAAAATTGTAAAAAAATACAGAGTGGCTAAAAGGAATATATTACAAACTGGGGAGGTCATGGAGAATATGATGAAGCACTATTCTGTTCACAGAGATGAAAATAAATAGAGAGAATACAAAGAAATATTCTTTGTGGAATTTTTTTCCACAAAATTCTATCATTTTAAGCTTTATTATTGTTAGAAATTACTATTATAATAATGTATTGTTTAGATATTTTATACAAATAAAATATTTCAAGTTTGAGTGCATACTTCAACTACATTTTAAAGGAAATTTACCATCAATAGGATGTAGGACCCAAAGAAACTGAAACTTGAGAAACTTGAAACTTAATATCCCCCCGAAGACACTAAAAAGCTTTAGCCATTTCGCTACTATTTCAGAATATTAAAAGCGATTAGAACTCAATATGAATCTTTCCAAACATCACTGACTAACTACTGGCAGCCAACAACGCTGATTATAAGTTTATGTCCTCAACGGCGAGTGCCGTCAATCATGGTTATAGCGCACGATTTCCGCGCATGCTTACAAAAAATTCCTTCTTCTCAATATGTACTTCACAACAACACATTCGGCGCGTATTCATAGTGAGCACAATAAGGCTGAGGGTTGCATGATACAATGAGCAATTTTTTGTGAGGATATGTGAAAGGATATTTTCGAGCATACGTTAGGGGAGTGTTGGATTTACAACTGAAATACGGGCGCCAGCGTTGTGTGTAGTATTCGAGATGCACGCCGAGGAGTGTGTGTTGCGTAGACGTCGGTTTTCGCATAAGGAAGTGAATAATTTTGGGCAGGGCCGTCACTAAAAGCTGCTATGCACAAATACTGCAGAAAATTACTTTAGCTACAAAACATAATTCCAAAAAATATATTTAATGCAAATTGAAAAAATTCGAATAACGAATCAAGCAACGAATTTTGTATTAGTTTATGGAAAATTTCATAATGAGTAAATTGGAGTAGACGAACATTCGAGCAATAATTTGCAGTGAGTATAAAGTAAAGTAATTTTGATTTAATATATTTGCAACTTGTGTGATTTCAACTGCAACACAACTTAATTTTATTAGAGCTGAGAATATGTAGACAAAATCTGCCAAGAAGGCTTAGTTACATATAATGTCTAGTTGCCGCATTTGTTAGACTTGAACTTCAAAAAAGTTCTCACTCACACCTGCCGCCAGACGAAAGCAAAGGGAGAGGCCAAACGTTAGTGGTGGCAGTAGCAAAAGTCTCAATGGGATTTTTGTTGTATTAAATTCACATCTTGTGCGGCCCTTTTCCGATTTAGTAGTTTCACTCACGCACTGTTTTCATTCTATATCTGACAGCTATGAGGAAATAGATGCACCAGAAAGTGATTCACCAACTATAACACCAGCTCCAACACCAACCAGCCGTTCCAGCTGTGCCGATTTGGTCGACTACGCCAACAACATGGAACAAGGCTCCACCCCAAATTTGGCCGCAATGCAGTCCGCCCAACCCCACAGCGAGCAGCACGAGGCTATCGCGTTGAAGAAGGCGCTCGAATGGGAGCTCAGTTTGGACTCGCGCGATTTGCGATCGCACGCGTGGTATCACGGGCCGCTGTCGCGTCAGCGCGCCGAGGAGATTGTGCAGCGAGAGGGCGACTTTCTGATACGAGATTGCGCCTCGCAGCCGGACAACTATGTGCTCACCTGTCGCTCCAAGACGGCAGTGTTGCATTTTGTCCTAAATAAGGTGAGCGATGGAGGGGGCGACAAGCTACCTTTTCTCTTATGAAAATTTATTAACATTTAAATATAAAATCTTTTAGTGGTATTAAACTTTTGAGTATCAGTTTATATTTGTTTCATTATGCTTGATGCTGAATCAAGGGTTATAAGCTCTTAAACATAGATTACCACTTGTAAAGAGAAGCACAGGGGAACTTTAATTACTTTCCTCTCCCAATCGGTTGATGTACTAATCTCAGTTATTTTCAGAATACTTGTAAAAGTTTTGTAATCGAATTCCCAAAATATACAAAATCAACGTCCACTAAACCGTTACAGATTCTCCTCCAACCCGAGACGGTTTACGAGCGCGTTCAGTACCAGTTTGAAGAGGACGCTTTCGACGCCGTTCCCGACCTCATAACTTTCTATGTCGGTTCAGGTATATTCCATGATGCTTTTATGACTCCGCCCTAACTGATATCGTCTTTCCGTCTGCAGGCAAACCGATATCGGCCGCATCCGGCGCACGCATACAGTACCCGTGCAATCGTACATATCCGCTTTCGTTTTATGGCCACAAAATCGTGGGCAACCAGCTGCACACGCAAATGCTGGCCGGCACACGCGGCGCCAGTCCGCTGAACTCGCCGCTCGGCAGCAATGCCGGATTCCGCTTCGGCTGCGGCGTCATGCCGCAGCACGCGCAGCAGCCAGCCACGCACAGTCCGATGTCGTCGCCGCCGCGCGTCAAACGCGACACACCGCCGCGTTTGCCGTCGAAGAAGCAGCGCTCGCAGAGTCTAACACCCGCGCAGTCAATGCTTGGCATGCGACCGCACATGGTTGGCGAAGTGTGCTCCAGCGCTGACGGTGTGATTCAGGCTGACGGCGGCAACGACTGTGCCAGCGCCAATGGCGGCTTCAGGGAAGGTCGTCGCTTCAGCAACTTCGAGAAGAATGTACTGATCGAGGCGGCGAGCAGCGAGCTGCAGCTGCACGCGCACTTGGAGCATCTGGCGCACACGGGCAAGCTGAACGGCAACGGCTTTCAGACGATTGCGCGCTGCTCGGCGGCCGGCGAGGCAGTGGATCACTTCAAGTTCACCACACACTCGCTGCCGCGGCCCGCTACCAACAATGTGCGCGGCAATTTGGGACGCATGTCCAGCTTGGCGCGCGAATACAGCTTGGATTCGGCGGGCCTGAGCTCCAGTCTGGAGGGCAAGCAGATACCGGAGTTGCCGGAGAAGGCGCCCAGTCCGCCGCCGAAGCCAATGCGCACTCCCGCCCAGTTGCGCAAGGACAAGGAGTACTCGCTGGAACAGCAGCAAATAGCCGCACATCGCGCTGGCGTTGCGGCGGCCGCTGCGTATCATGCGAGCGGCTCCGACTCGGGCAACGGCTCGGGCGACTCGCTCCAGAGTTCGCTGCCCGGCGATGTGGGCGAGTTTACGCAGCACCGCGGCGTCATCATAAAGAATCCGCGCTTCATGAGCAACTCGGCCTCGTCGGCCACGCTGAAAAGCCTCACCGAATTCGATACTGTCGTAGCAGAGGACCAGCTCTTCATGCTGGACATACCGGACTTCAAGCCGGTAAGTTGAAACGTGGCCCGGTTTTTCGGTGGCTCGCTCACAGACTGCCCTTTTAGGTGTCGAAATTCGATATCGAAAACTATGTGACCCTGTTGCTGCCATCGGTGGACAACAAGCCGCTGGATGGCGATGCGCTCAGCACCTTCAAGATGATGTTGCTGGAGACGGGGCCGAAAATCATTGCCGAGCATGTAACGCGCATCGACATTGGACTGCTGATCGACGAGCTGCCCGAGGACACCGAACGCAATGTGCTGGACTGTTGCGGCCTGGAAATGCTCACACTGCCGCACGGCAAAGTCTTTCGCGCGGACCTGGTCGAGCGTACGCAGTGCATAAAACTGATGGTGGCCGTCACCATACTGACCTGCCAGACGGACCTGGACCGCGCGGAGCTGCTCAGCAAATGGATACAGATTGCAGTGGAGACCAAGACGGCGCTCGGCAATCTGTTTGGCTTCTGCGCCATAATGCTGGGTCTGTGCATGCAACAGGTGAGCATTTGCCTAGTCTCAGCTATTTTTCAACTTATTAAATGAGGCATTTTGTTTGAATATTGTTTGCAGATACAAAAACTGGAGAATGCTTGGCACATATTGCGTCAAAAGTACACCGACAGCGCGTTCACCTTCGAGGCGAAATTGCGCCCGACGCTGATCAGCATGAACGAGTGCACCAATCCGCAAGCGCCCAACACTACGGTGCCGCATGTGCTGCTCTATGCGCTGCTCAAGGATCGGCCCGTCATTGACATAATCAACATCAACAATGCCAACATGGCTGACCGATCCTCGCTGTACAACACTTGCATCACCTCTTGGGAGAGCAAAGCCGACGACTTTGGCATGTTCATCAATTTCCAGCACTTGGATTCGGCGCGTGGTTTTCTCAAAAATCTCGACTTGTTTCGAAAAAACGCCAAAGTGGTGCTGGAGGAGTCCAATTCGCGTTTGGACGAGCTGCTAGGCGATGCTTTCAGGTTTGTGGCGTTCGTGTGGCTTTTCGAAAAATTACAAAAACAAATTATATTTCAATTCGTTTGCAGAACTGAGTTTCATGTGAAATTCCTATGGGGCAGCAAAGGGGTTACGGCCAGCGCTGAGGATCGCCACTCGAAGCTGGAAAAGGTACTCGCGCTAATGGCTGATAAATTTTGCAGCGCCGATAACAACACAGCTGCTGCCTAATTGCATAAATGTAAATAGCATAGCATTAGTGTTTATACGATCTTTTATACGATAGCGTATGCCTAGGCACAACCACGCATAGTAAATGCAAAATAATTGCATCCATAAATCTAAACTTTACTGCACAACACTTGAAATTCTACCGACAAGCATTATGGGACAACCAATCAAGGCAATATTTGTTAATCGGCTATTAGCGACGTTAACGGGAACAGTTTCATTGAAAAATATCAAAGCTATATGTAATGTGTATCAATGGGCCATAGGCGAGTCGTAAGTTGTATGGTATGGCAGAACTGGTTCCAGCTTGATGGTCCTGTTTTTCTATGTTTGCACCAACAACGAGGGATTTTTTGCACGCTTTATTTGACTGAATCTGTTTTGGAAAAATTGTTTGTTGCATATGAAACTATCACTTCTAATGGAACTATTCCCAAACAGTTATATTTTTCTATTTTCAATAGACAGTTCATTGTGAAACTACCTCAAGCAGGCTTCATTTCAGCACACATTAGTTACAGTCTTAGTTACAAAACTCAAACTTGACTCTCATATCTTAGACTCTAAAATATTTATTATTACATTTTTAGTATAACGTCTAATACAACTGTTCAAGGGTTAAGTTCTTGCCTAATTGTAACATAAAGAAAATTTCAACAATATTGTAGTATAATTTAAATATTTATATATCATTTGTGATTCAACATCAAAGTACACTTAGTAACTATTACTATAAAATCATATACTTCCGTTTGCAGCAAGCACTAATATGTACACCTGATATATAGTATTCGATTTTAGCTATAAATTATTTAAGTACCTTACCCGCTTCAACACTCAGCAATGCGATGCAAAAAACTTTATATGTTTAATGTTCAATTCTAAAAATAAGCACTTGTCATAAGTTACTGATAGGCACGCTACGAAATCCATTGCTTAAGATATATAAAGACCAAAAATATATCATACGAAAGCATTTACAGCCAGAATTATTGTAGGCTCATATAAACGCATAAATATACAAACAGTTTACTTAAACAAACATGCATATGACAGAAACTAATAAGAAAATAAATCATAAACAAAACATAATACGTACATACTATTGTATTCATATTCAAAATAGATCGGACAATATCTTAATCAAATACACTTAATTTTTACAATTTTATATAAGTACATAATAAAAGAAATAATAAAGCAAAACAATAAGTAGTCGACTATACTTTATTTAGTTAAAGTTATAATTGAACAATTAATTATAGCCAGAAATTATGTTAGGCAATAAGTTAGTAAAGATGATGATTGGGGTTGAATAATTCAAATCATAACAAGCTGGTGAAGTATACTTGTAGGCGCACATTTTACTATTGCTTATTGCTTTGAAGAAAATTATGAAATGAGCTGACTGTAGAACAGAATAAAAAAGCTTCAACTTGGTGGAAGGAAACATAAGAAAGTTGGTTTAGCAAACCTTTTATATGAAACCTTTTATATTCATTTATTTATATTTATCAACAGATCACTTGTATTTAGTCCAAGTTTTTCTTAGCTATGAAAATGTCTTTTCTTATTGTACCTTTTCAATGCACTCAAAATATTTCATTGCTTATCAACATCAGCGAGCAAAGTACAGAGTTTTATTGAATTATATTTGGTGCCCAGATAACTTGCATCCATACTATGTGTGGATGTGTGTATGAGTGCTTAAAAACACTACATAAATATTCAAGTGCTCTTAAAATTTCGGCGTAAAGTGAATCTACAAACAAAATAATCATTACAATATAATCGAACGAACATTAACAACTCTTCAGGTAAGTGTTTTTGTTCGCTTCTATTAGGGGAAGTTGTGGTAGCAACAACAAGTAAGTAACAGCAAGTAAATTTCTAGCAAACAATTTTAATTATAATGCTCATAATTGTAAAAAAAAATTAATCAAAATTAATTAAAATTATCATTAGAAGGTTGGGTAAGGAAAGTTGGGCAGTGAAAGCTGCATGTTCACTCAAAGAACCCCACTAAGGATCAGTTCAGTTGTAAAAAATTTACAATTCCAAGTGTGTACCAAACTAATAAGGATTGAATTTATTTGAAAAAGTTGAAGTAATTTCTTAGTTATTTTTTAGTTTTAACCTATCAGAGAAAATCTGACTTGAATCCCACCCTGACTGGTTATGAACTTTTTGTTTTGGGCTGAACGTTTGAAAAGTTCCAGTAAATAGTTGCTTTTGGTGCTGACTATCGAATCAGCCCTCGTTCCCCTACACATTTAAAAACTGATAAACTGCACTTGAGCCAACTATTTAATCATAATCGAATAGAACCGATTCGGTCTATGTTTTTTTTATGGACAGAGGCAGCGATGCCCACATTCCACTTGTTGTGGCTGCTGAAGGAACTTATCAAATATTTTAAGCACGTTGTTGGTTGCTATTAGTGGCGCACCAAGGCAAAGGCCACACCAATCGACCTACAGCGACGCTGTAAGCTGCTCTGTGCCGGCACTTTGCGTACAACACCGAAACTTTGCACAACAATTTCGGCGCCAATTCGAAGCGGCTCTCAGCTCAGTTTAGTTCAACGCATTCAATGGCGCGCTGTAGTAACCATTGGATCGTGGCAATGGTGTGCGGTTTCGTTTTGTTGACAGCGCTCACCATTGGTCTGGTGGTGGCTTTGGGCGGTGGTGAAAAAGTAAGTGACTTCATTATTCGGTCCAAATAAATATACATCAATTTATGAAATACTAGCTGACCCGGTGAACTTCATCTCGCAAAGCATTTTTTTTTTTTGATAATGAAATACGCGAGACGGCGAATCGAAGAAAAACCAACTAAAGGAAGAGGAAGAGCTACTGATTAACGTAATTGAAGCCCACAAATCAGCAATGTTGCTGCTTTGGACTGCAGTGTTTCTATCTGTGGTCGCCTTGTTTTGGCGCTCAGTGTGTTGCACCGAGTTTGAGCCTCGGCTTAGTAAAACCAGTAAAGCAAGATACTGCAAAGGAAACGTATTCTAAGGAAAATTTGGCTACAGAAATGTCCTTTGAATGCAGTTTATTTGTATCAAACCAACAAATACAAAATTATATTAGAAATTTGATTCTACAAGATATAAAATGTATTTACTGATTTGTTGTAAGATTTGGTCAAACATTTTTCAATAGTTGAGCTTTTTTCCTAAAAGAATCCGACAACATTTTAGCGCATTTTTTTTCAACTTACACCAGTGATTAAATATTTCAACTACAACTTTGAACACACATAATTTCAATCTCGTACCCACTCTACCCCACAAAGTTTTCCTACTGGCACTCGAAAAAGAAGCGTTAAGTTGCTAACAGTACACAACTGTCATTGCGCTTTAACGCGACTTTGTAAGCTCCCACAAATAGTTCCAATATAACACTTTGCGCTTAAAAGTCAGCTTGAAAGTAAGCTGGAAATCATAGAAACAAAATAAACCAGTTTGCAGCTGACAAATTAGACGTATTCAACAAAAAAGAAAACACTCGCTCTAAGTAAAATGGATGACTGTGAGGTAATAACAAACATAACTTCTAAGCGAAGCTGCGTCGCTGCCACTCAGCGCACCGTCGTTTCGATGTCGATTTGAATCTGAACTAAACTGTTGGTAAAAAAAAAGGATTTTCGCCCACAGCTTACGCCCACCTTTGCTGTCGACCATGTAAACAACACATTCCTGATGGACGGTGAACCGTTTCGCTACGTCGCCGGCTCGTTTCACTACTTTCGCGCAGTGCCCAGCGTGTGGCAGGAGCGGCTTCACACAATGCGTGCCGCTGGCCTGAACGCGGTCGACACGTGAGTGCCCGGTGTGCGGCGCAGCGTCACGAATTCGCAATTAATTTTTCCTTCTGACGCTCGTATTGCAGGTACGTGGAGTGGTCGCTGCACAATCCGCTGGACGGCGTCTACAACTTCGAGGGCATGGCCAATATCGAGCAATTCCTGGACTATGCCAATGCCGAAGGTTTCTACGTGATCCTGCGGCCCGGTCCGTACATTTGTGCCGAGCGCGATAACGTAAGTGCACTTTGCGGTATTTACTGGCGCACCAGTGTTGAGGTTAGAGTGCGCAAGTGTTGGGCAAATGTGCTAAGACGATTTGTTGTGCTGTAGGGCGGCCTGCCGCATTGGCTCTTCAGCAAGTATCCGGGCATAAAAGTGCGCACCAGCGACGAGAACTACCAGTCGGAGGTGGCGTCGTGGTTTGCATCGCTGATGCCGCGCATCCAGCACTACTTCTACGGCAATGGCGGTCCGATCATCATGGTGCAGGTGGAGAACGAGTACGGCGCTTATCATGCCTGCGATAAGCGACACACGCTCTGGCTGCGCGACGAAATCGAGCGGTATGTGCAGGGCAAGGCGCTGCTCTTCACCACGGACATACCCGACGAGCGCATGAAGTGCGGCAAGATCGAGGGCGTCTTTGCCACCACGGACTTTGGCATTGATAGAAGTGCGCATGCAGCCGATTTGGACAAACTGAACAAAATATCCTTAACTATTTTCTTTGCAGTACATGAAATCGATAGCATTTGGAAGCAACTGCGGCAGGTGCAGCCCACTGGTCCGCTGGTCAATTCAGAGTTCTACCCAGGCTGGCTGACACATTGGCAGGAGGAAAATCAGCGGCGCGATGCCCAACAAGTGGCGGACTCTTTAAGGTAAAATGAAACTATTTTTTGCACAACTGCTCATTGTGTGCTTTCCACTCGCAGAATAATGTTGCAGCAGGGCGTTAATGTCAACTTTTACATGTTCTTCGGCGGCACCAACTTCGGCTTCACTGCCGGCGCCAACGATTGGGGCTACGGCGGCTATATGCCGGACATCACATCCTACGACTACGACGCCGTCATGGACGAGGCCGGCAACGTTACGGAGAAATACGAATTGGTGCGGCAGGTCATCTCCGAATACTTTCATATACCCGAAGATCGGCGCATCAATGGCATTTTGAAGACGCCAACTCAGGCTTACGGCCGTGTGCAAATGCGTCCCATTCTGGAGCTGCTCTCCGAGGAGGGGCGCGCCGCTTTGGCGGATTACCCAACTGTCAGGTCGGTGCTGCCGCCGTCTTTCGAGGAGCTCGATTTGTACTCGGGCTTGGTGCTGTACGAGACGCAGCTGCCAGTGCTGCAAATCGATCCGACGCTGCTCACGGTGGAGGGTGTGCGCGATCGTGCGCTGGTCTACGTGGACGGACGTTTTGTGGGCACGCTGTCGCGACAGAACGCCATCTACTCGCTGCCGCTGAACAAAGGCTGGGGCAGCACGCTGCAGCTGCTGGTGGAAAATCAGGGACGCATCAACTACAACGTGGCCAACGACACGAAGGGCATTATGGGCGCAGTAACGGTGCAGGGGCTGGAGGGCGCCAAGCAGGAGCTGTACAACTGGACGTCGACGGCGTTTCCGCTCAACAATGTGCGCGTGCAATCGTTGCTGCGGCGCAGCCGAAGCTCGGAACTGCGCAATGCGACTGTACTAACGAACGGGCCGGTGGTGTACTACGGCGAGTTCGAGGTTGCCGAGCCGTGCGACACCTACCTGAACCCGACCGGCTGGGGCAAGGGTGTGGTCTACGTGAACGATTTCAACTTGGGACGCTACTGGCCGCTGGTGGGGCCGCAGATAACGCTCTACGTGCCCAGGGACGTGCTGCGCAATGGCACCAACACGGTGGTGCTGTTGGAGTACCAGCTCGCGTCCGAGTCTGTACAATTCGATGCCAAGCCGCAGCTGGACGGGTAGTCGAGTGCAGCGACTGGCCGAGCACTTGAAACGCTGCTCGCAGCCAGCTGTGGGGAAATAAATGAAATGGCATGTGGGTTGGGTATTTTATTCGATTTTTTATTGTTTCATTCGTAGGCGAAATTTTCTTCTTAAGCGAAAGCATACACTTTGAATAAAACTTAAACAGAAACACGGCGTTAGTTGAATCTTTTACTTGACCTAGTTACTAGTTGTTAATTATAAATATTTGTGCACTCGATATTTTGATATTTCGCTGAAGAATTTCTAAAATGGTTAGATTGTGCGCTTGGAATGATTGGTGGGGCTTCCGCGGCGAGAATACTATGGAACGGCAGTCAAAGTTGTGGTGTAAATTTTTTGTTGCGAGTGGCATTAGGGATTTCAAGTCAGTTCGTTACTGTATATTGGAATCGATATTTGCAGTTTTGTATGTTTCGACATCAAAAAATGTCGCAAAATATGTCAATAAAATGTTACTTAGCTTTATATTAAACGATACATCAATCTCATCGCATCGACAAATGCCTGAATTCAAAAACGCATGTAACAACATTTTGTATTTGTAAATTTGTCACTTTCGAACGCTTTCGATAGGCAGTGCAACATTTTCGAAAAACAATATTTCATAATTTGCAAAATGTTGGCTGCATTACGCAAACGTAATTCTTTATAATTGCGAATTAGACGTAGCAGTTTTTTCTTTGCTTCAAGTAAAAGTCTTTACAATTACATTTTTAAAAACTTGTTGGCAAACGAGAGAATTTAAGCAATTTGCTTATGAATTTATATGTAGTATATTTTAATGACTAAAGTGTTTAGATATCGAGTAAGGAGTCCTAACAACATAGTAAAAACGTTAACAAAACGCTTTGAAAAAAGGAAGCAACCTGTTGGCTGACAAAGAAACACTTATCCCAGTATTAATGTACCTTATGCCTTATAACGATTTTACATATATAAAATTGTGATGCGGAGAAAGCTTTTCGGAAGCAGGAGTAGACAGTCGAACTGTTGACAGTCTAGTGACTGAAGCTTACATGACCTACAAACTCAAGTTTTGCAATCTCATGTATTAATTTAGTTATAAATTCTTTTCAAATGTAAATTTTGTAAATACTAAATTGAAGCGCTTAACTTATTTCCTTATCACTCTGGCCAACAAAAGCTTTCTCGGTCTCATCTATGAAAAAAATGAAGTGAAATCAATTTTAAAAACTGACAACCTAATAACAATATTCTATCTACTTAAAATAGTGTTTTCGTTCGTAGCAAACAATGTGACTGTGTAGCCACAATTTATTTCATCATTATTTATTTTAAATTCATATTTACGCACTCAAAGATTTAGTTTTGACTTCATATGAACAATTTTGAAATTCAAATTTATCGATTTTTGTAATTTTAAATAGTTCAACCACATTGAGTTGCCACGAACATTGGTAGATTATCGCCAAGTGAGCTCATGTTAGCTGGACTACTAAGAACTCAAGTGGCGTGTTTAGTTAACAACATTGTATATTTTATTTAAACCTTTTATAAGCGCTTGTTGATAAAATGTGTATAGTTACTTTCATTTGAATGATATTTACTTAAAAACCATAACTACACCATTTCCCGTTTTAAAAAGAGAATGTACTATAAGTAATACATTCGATGTAGAGATGTTCAATTCGCATTGTTTTGCCATAGAATATTAAAAATTCATAGTTTTATAATAAGTTTTCGCTTACAGTTAATTAAAATCAACAATTACTTATTTTTAATACATTTTTCTTAATTTTTTATGCCATGACTCACTATCCAATTTATAATTTGTAACTTTTTACTGGTGCTTTATGTCTATCGAATTTCTCACTTTCCATTGACTTTTTATCAATTGACTTTAATTTCTAAATGAAAAATCATAGTTGAAATGTTAGTTTCTCTATTTCAATTGACTATTGTTTTATTGAATAAAAGCATTTTTATTTTATTTGCTAGGTTTTAATAATTTTCCATTTGTAATTGGCAATTGTTACGCTAAATTGAGTGTTAAAATGTTTAAACATTTTCTTTTAATCTATTTTCCTTCTTTTGAACTCGTTTTCTTGTTTTCAGTTGCCGCTTATTTGTTTGCAACAGGAAATGGTGTTCAAATTTTGACTCAAATACTTTAATCAGCGCTTCATACAAAGCATATTTTATTAGTTTTATATTAAAATGTCCTTCACGTTTTTGTGATCATTGTTAAAAAGTAGTAGTAATTATTATTTGTATAGATTTGAGCCTTTAACTGAATAGAGCGTTACACAATAAGTCTTCTTTTCGACGAATAGATTGGTTGATTTTACTCCTCTTCTACGCGCCCGCATGATAAATTCACCGCTGAATTTTCATTAAAAGAAACAGTTTCTCAAAAGAGTCGATTAAAATGCAACTCAAAGTATGTACAGGTTATACTGAAAGCTCCGTGCGAGTATTAGAGCGGGATGTTTTGAAAGAATAAATGTTTGTGCGCTTTTCGCTTAATGATTTAGAGTCCAAAAACATATAGTACAAGATATCACAGCTGCATTACGAGTTCAACAATGCCAAGTAAGACGTTTCGAGGAATGCATTGGATTTCATAGGCAGACACAACGCTAGTGTAAATATTTGTAGGCATTTTAAAGGGAAATATCTGTAGATTGTACGCGTTGCAAGCGGGGACGTTGAGTTAGCGAGATTATAAGCTTTGCTTATGCTTTAAAATCTGTTATTTAAAATGTTCAGTTAGCAAGAAAGTGGGGCACGATACTTGATTCGAATCGATTCTCACACAAGCATAATAGGTGGTTTAAGGCTTACGTTTAATTGATTTTCAACTAGTCGGTTGCTGTGCACTTCGAACGCTTTATGCTCTCCTAGATGGCAGTGGGCGCGGCCATGGCGGAGCTGCCAACGGCGGTCGAAGGAATCATGTGTCAGTGCCACTTGGATTTTTGGGCGTTGATGTCGGCGCGCAGATTTTGTGCAAAGCAGATACCCAGTATCTATAAGGGGAAAAGAGAGAGAGAAAGAATAATGAATACGTATTTAACAGGCGGGAAAAGTTATTAATTATATATATTTTAATTTCAAAGGAAATGCATATTGATTGTTACATTTTTGAGCCGAATAAATGCGAATACAAAATTATAGTCATACAATAACTTTTTATGAAATCCGAAGAAATAATCATAACTAAAAGGCTACAAACTTTTGGTTTTATGCAAGTAAATAACATAAAACTAAAAAGGAAATAAAAATATAATTAAATAAATAAAATTACTAAAATGTTTACACAAACAAATGAAATTCAAACGAACCTGCATAAAAATGAGTAGAATTGCACTGGTCGAAATTATAATTAAATTATGCTCAATCCATTCCTCGCCTGCCTGTACGCAGCCCTTCTCGTAAATGATTTTTGATATTTCGAAATTCTATGGAATTTTCAAATACGATTGAGAAAATCAAAAATTATCTTAAAACAAGTGTATTAATAAATGCTAAAAACAATGCGAAGGAAATGAAAATGTAAGCATGCTTTCCTTTCAGAAGAAATGTTAAGACTTGTGTAATGAAAAGAAAAATGCACACTCAACAACACCACCAACAGGACCTTTATAATTAATATACATAGGCACGCAGCTGCCACACTGATGAGGTGTGCTTCCAGCCAATCCTCGCCAGCGCGCAAACAGCCGCGCTCGTAAATGTGTCGTTCCACCGGCTTCCCGAACCCCAAGCATTAGCGTTCGATGTCGTATTTGGTTAGTTGTTTAGTGTGATATTTGTGAGCCGCACAAGTGTAGGAGAGAGAACGCAGATATTAGTGAAGAAATAGTCCCACAACAGTGCACCAATGAAAAATGCGTATTTTGCAGATTTGATCAGCCTCAACTTACGTAGCCCTCTTTGCGCACATCGTAGCCGCACTGTTTGTTCTTGATGAGCTCGTGCGGCAGACGACGACAGCAGGAGAACGGCACGCCGCACGCCTCGCGACTACCCACCGCGCCCGACGAGCAGTTGAAGTAGTTGTTGCTGTCCCAGTCCTTGGGCCCCTCGATGCCGCAGCACTCCAGCCAGTCTTCTTGTATCCAGTCGATCAGATTCTGCTGGTCGGGATCCTCGCGGTAGTGTATAATAAAGGCGCGCAGGCCTTCTGTGGCCTGATCCTTGATCTGCACGAAATGAAAGGCGCAAACAATTAAAAAGCGGTCAGCAAAACTACGACGCCCACACTTACCCAACCCTTGTCTTTTAGCACGAATGTCAGCACACCGAAACCGATCTCAAGCAGCAGCAGCACAGCAAGAAATATCGCATACTGTCGTTGATGAATAACAATTGCATGACGCATGTCAGCACGATCGCAAGTAAAAGGGTCGACCTTGAATACTCACCATTGCCAGCAGGCAGGTGTTTTCGCGCAGCGCACCAACGCTGCCCGTGAAGCCAATAATGAACGTCCCCGTGCCGATGCAGATAAGCACGAAAGCCGGATCCAGCGCTATGAACGTCAGCTTGGTCAAATTGCTGAACATGTCCTTCTCGTTCCATGCCCAAATACCAATCGCCAGCACGCACAGTCCGATCATCTGCAAGTTCAGGTGTATTCATTTAGCGGAGTGATGACAGCGGGTGGCGCTGTGGTTTGCATATTGGATTAGTGTTCTGCTGGAGCGACGCGCTTACCCATATTATAACGTTGCTAGAGAAGAGCAGGTACTTGAGGCAACAGCTGATTTCGCTGGTCTCACGACGATACTTGCGCACGGGCATCACGCTCGCCTGTGGAATAAAGGCCTTCGGTGCGGGTACAAATCGGCTGCAATTGGCTTTCACTCGATTCGCTTTGGAATGTTTCCTTTTTTAGAGTTCTATTGTTTTCTGTTTTATGCTACTACACCAAGTTTTTAGTGGGTTTATTGTTACGATAGCAATGCTGCCGGACTTTGACTACATAAGGTGATTCTGGATTTTATTTGTCTTAACACAACGTTCAAATTATTATAACTATAAAGCAAACAATGTTAAATAATGAGTGATTTACAGAAGGTTTTTCTTATAAGTTATTAAAATGCTGTAAATTAAATAAAAAAAACCAACTTTCTAATAAATACTAGCTGGTAACATTAAGGCAGGCACTCACTCTTGTTCTTTGTATTGCAACAGTTACAATAGACCTCACATGCATGTGCTGGAAACAAGAAATTTAAGTAGTAATCAGATGAATTTAATTAAAGTGTTGTTTTATATGTAAATTCATTGATAATTTTATACCGTGCTACACGCAATTCTTACGCTTCAAAAAAAGTTAATTAGGGACATAAATCCGAATCCGTAATTCGTTTTTCCTTCAATCTTATTTGAATTCCATTCACAATTTTTTTGACCATTGCCACTTTCATAAGTACGGTTTTTTGCATTTAGTTTTTATTTATTTATCTAATTTGCTCACAGTGTGTAATCTTGAACAAAATCTTAAAACATTCTATAGTAGTTTCTAAATGTACCATAAATTCTTAAAATTTCGGCCCTTACCGAAATTTGGCAGCACTGAAGCAAAGTAAATTGACAGCTCTGTTAGTCGGGAAAAAAATTGATTTTGTTAAAATCCTAATTTATCACTTTTTTTGCGAAAATGTCCGATAACGATGATGACTTCATGTGCGAGGATGATGAGGACTATGGATTGGTGAGTGCGGAGCAATGGAGCATTGCCTACTAGCAGTGTACCTTGCCGCCAGTATTGCCGGCAAATGCTTTATGGTTTCCCCTCCCGGTACGCAGGAGTACTCCGAGGACAGCAATTCGGAGCCGGACGTAGATCTGGAGAATCAGTACTATAATAGCAAGGCGCTTAAGGAGGATGACCCGAATGCAGCGCTGGCCTCGTTCCAGAAGGTGCTCGAGCTGGAAAATGGCGAAAAGGGCGAATGGGGCTTCAAAGCTCTAAAGCAGATGATAAAGATTAACTTCAAACTGGTGCGTGCAGAGTTTAGCGCAAAGTGGCAGAAAAAGATTTTCATAGCTTTGGTATATTGCAGAATAACTATGATCAAATGATGAAGCGGTACAAGGAGCTGCTAACATACATCAAGAGTGCTGTCACCCGCAATCACTCAGAGAAATCCATCAATTCCATATTGGACTACATATCGACGTCGAAAAATGTTAGTAGTGTTGATATTGAATCAGCTGTATCAGTTACATTTATATTTATTTGGTAGATGGAGTTATTGCAGCACTTCTATGAGACTACGCTGGATGCGCTGAAGGATGCCAAAAACGATCGTTTGTGGTTCAAGACCAACACCAAATTAGGCAAACTCTATTTCGATCGCAACGATTTCGGCAAGTTGCAGAAGATTCTTAAGCAGCTGCATCAGTCGTGCAAGACGGACGACGGAGAGGATGACTTGAAGAAGGGCACACAACTGCTGGAGATCTATGCGCTCGAGATACAAATGTACACGGTACAGAAGAACAACAAAAAACTGAAGGCGCTGTACGAGCAGTCGCTGCACATTAAATCGGCCATACCGCATCCGCTGATTATGGGCGTGATACGTGAATGTGGCGGCAAAATGCATCTGCGCGAGGGCGAATTCGAGAAGGCGCATACGGACTTCTTCGAGGCGTTCAAAAACTACGATGAGTCGGGCTCGCCTCGACGCACCACCTGCCTCAAATATTTGGTCTTGGCCAATATGTGAGTCGATCAATCACTTCTGCCTGTCCGTTAATATTCCTATACACCCCGAATCGGAGGACAATTGTTTGCTTGTTTTCGAGGATAAAGTGCATACGAAAGCTTTGTAAAACAAAAACGTTGTCTCTATTGCAGGCTCATGAAATCGGGCATAAATCCCTTCGATTCCCAGGAAGCCAAACCATATAAAAACGATCCGGAGATTGTGGCCATGACCAATTTAGTGATCTCCTATCAGAATAACGACATCAACGAATTCGAGTCCATACTGCGCGCCAATCACAAAAACATCATGGACGATCCTTTCATACGCGAGCACATTGAGGATCTACTGCGTAACATACGCACTCAAGTTCTCATCAAATTAATACGACCCTATAAGAATATAGCAATACCCTTCATTGCGGAACGACTCAACATTGAGCCAGCCGAAGTGGAGAGTCTTCTGGTGTCGTGCATTCTGGATAAGTACGTTTCGTGTCATCCAATTACGAAAAGCATTAAGTTTTTGTTCCCACCACTCTAGAACTATTCAAGGCCGCATCGACCAGGTTAACCAGGTGCTGCAGCTGGACAAGGAGAATAGCAGCCATGCGCGCTACAATGCCATGGAGAAGTGGTCCAATCAAATTTGCTCCTTACAGGTGGCAGTCATCAATAAAATGGCCTAAATTCATATGCAAAATTTTTACAACAACGGCAGTTCGATTCAATTGTATTGCATTGTAAATCATCTAAACATTTTAAAATATAAACAACAAACTACCAAGAAACATCAAAATGTACAAGTAATTACGGTCGATTTCGGTTTTGTTTAAGCTTCGTTCGTTGATGGGTCTACGGCGTTGCAGCATTTGCGATGGATGTAGGTACGCAGTTTGTATAAGCCGAAAACCACGAAGGCGTAGAAAATCATTAATGCTATGGTACCGCTTACGGTGAGAATTGTCGGGGCGGGCAGAGACCAGTCGAGTAAATAGTAAATAGATGTATTGCCATTACTGTAACGAAACAAATATCGCTTGATAATACTTGGGCCCATTGCAGCAGCCGGTCGGACGGTCGACTTACGTATCCAAACCGCCGGCGAAGTGATAAAGTAACGTGAAAGCGGTATAAGCCACACCTAGCCCAATAGGGTAAACAACGTGTACAATACGCGTGGGAAACGCCACAAGCATATGATCCATCAGCATTGCGATCGAATTACAGCCGTGCTCCCACATATTGAATAGTTCAATGGCGCTGACATCGTCGTCTGAAACAGAGTTTTAAGTATTAACGGCTGAAAGAGGGAAAATCGCATTTTAAAGTTCGTGTGTTTCGTTGTATTTGGTTCGAGCAATGAGTTGAGGTTGTTTTCAGGAAAATTCTGTAAATGTATTAATTTTTATATTAGTGTATATTAAATAAAAATTAAAGATGGACAGCGGTTCATTGCTTAACAATTCAATTCTAAAGGAGCTGAGCCGAGAGACGTAAAATGTGGTAGAATGTTTTGAGTGAACGGCAGTACTTACCGGGATATAGGAAATACCAGTACATGGACGTTATCACCAAGGCTAGAATCAGCGTGGAATAATGCGACACCCAAAACATTTTCACAACAGAATCGGCGACCGCTGAGACAACATTAAAAATACAACCAGTTCAATTCCATTCCAACTCCATGTCGAATACACACCAATTTGCTCCGGATTGTGGTAGTAGATCGACGCAAGAACGGCGGCTAAGACGAACGTGAACATGCACAAAATAAATCCCCAATGCGTGAGATAGATGAACCATTTGCCCTCTCGAAATTTGTCCACCGCACTGCTCAGCACGCCCATCGAGAAGAACGCTGCCATCGCCCACCGGTACACCAGCCAGCATATCGATTTGGGGCGCTTCTGCCACTGCGACTTGAAGAAATCGTCCAGCGGTGCGTGCTGCAAGTTGAACATGTTGCACGAGAATTCCGTGGACAGCGGTTGGCAAAATGGTTGCCTTTCACGCATCTGAAAGCGACACAGAACTGAAATTATGTAGTAAGTTTTGACATTAAAAATTGTTACTTGCCTCTGTTATGCGGCTGAGTAGATTCCAAGTAACATGCCAGACGACCACTTGCCAACGCCAGCTGCGCTCCCAAAGCAGACGCAACCACATATTTGATTACTTCCGATTGATGGCGCTGCGAATTGCCGCGAGCACCAATGCTTCAAACAGATTGCACGCGTCAAACGCTTTCAGTAAGCGCGCGCCGTGCTCGTTGGCTTCTCGCATTTGACTTGAGACCATCTTCGGAGTTCCAGCAGTCCTGGTTCGATGCCGGTGGCATGTTTGGGCGCGGTAAAGCTGTACGATTTCCCACGGGCGGTTAAATATGTATGTATGTACACAAATATTCATACACAGTTGTGGGAAAGATGTCACGCGCCGGTTGCGGCGAGAATCAGTGTGCACTGGGTTTCGTTTATAAAAAAGTCGAAATAGGGCAGCTCAGCTTTGTTGCCCCCCCAAACATTTACCTATTTCTGTTTATTACTGTTAAAACTCTCAATAGACAGAAGCTCAATGAGAAGTGACGAGACACTGGCCAAATGTTGCTGGATTCAGTGGGTTGTCAAAGTGATCAAGCTTCAAAATTCTTGATGTCTCCGTTGTATGCCAATAGTATCAATATTAGCTAGAAGCTTCAAACTTCTTGATGTTAAAATTTCCCCATTGTATATCAACAGTTTAATTACACTATACAACAGCATTTCTGCAACAGAGTAACGACTGTATATTTCTAAAAGAGGACGTCATACTGATCATTTTTGCCGAACAAAGTAATAGTCCAGCACGCCTGAGTTTTTTGTAATTTGCACATAAAGGTTAAAGGGTCCCTATAGACTTTTACACGGAAAGTATAACAACTTGAGGTATAGCTTTGATGTCTAAGACAAAGTTGTTTGCATTGAAAGTGTGAATAGTTTTGTGTACACATGAACCCCCTTCCGCTTTTCTTACCCCCCTTTTTCATGTTTTTCGGAAAAATTTTTCATAAAAAGCTTGTATTGAGTAAAATATTGAAAAAAACACCATATTGTATTTTGGGAAAATATTCCCAATTAAAAAATAGAGGGGGTCTTCAAACACCAAAACTTTCTCAAAACTTCCCCCAAAAAAATAAAAAGCCTTAAACACGAAACCTTCATTTAATACTTTTTTCATAAATTGCTAGCTCTGCTTCAGATGTTGAGAAAAATGTTGAATATTAAAAAAATAAATATTTTCCATTGAAAAATAGTTCAGGTGGTATCCAAACAAGAAGTCCCCTCTTAATAAAATAAACAATTTTTATGATTTCAGACGTGCTGGACTATTACTTTGTTCGGCAAAAATGATCAGTATGACGTCCTCTTTCAGAAATATATGGTCGTTACTCTGTTGCACACAAAAAGTTTAAAATTGTTGTACTGTGTTATTAGTCAATGCACTCCCTAAATGTATGCTACGACTGAAGTATACAAACAATTTGTTGCTTCATTATGTATCTTGCAGTTGTTTGTATTGTTTCTTTGTAGCCTACTATTAGGCTTCATTTTTCCGTAAGACATTAGAGTGGCTTTCATTAAAGCAAAAATAAATTAATTTATTTGATATGTGTAAAAATAATGCAAACATATTAGAAATTGCACACAAACTGTCACGCCTTCAGCTCCAGCAGAGAATGGTTGACTTTGATGTAAATAAAACAGCGCAGCTTATAGACCGCGAACAGCAGCAGACACGTGACAAACATAAACGCCATACAACCGGCAATGGTGGCCATTGCCAGGCCCGGTTGGGTCCAGTCCAATATTATATAAATGTAATGATCACCTTCGCTACAAGCACACGATATATACTAATTACGAAGCTATAATGAAAACAAAAATAAATAAGAACTAGAGACGCGTACGACACTCACATATCGACACCGCCGGCGCAATAATAAATTAATGAGAATATGGCATAGACGAGGCACAGCGCGAACGGATAAATAAAGTGCAAGATGCGTGAGGGAAAGGCCACCATCATATGATCCAGCACCATGAGTATGGAATTGCTGGCATGGCCCAGTAGATTGTAAATCAGCGAAACGCCAGTGTTGTCATCTGTAATGGGTCTTTTTGCAGGCATTAAATGGCTTAGTGCGAATTGTAGAATACTGACGTGGATATAGTAGGACCCAGTAGACGAATGTTATCATTGCAGCCACCACCAAAGTGGTCCAGTGTGAGGCCCAAAACACTTTCAATATCCAACTGCTAACAGCTGTAGTAGTAAATTGAAAACAAAATTATTAAAAAATATTAAATAATTTGTTTTTAATATTAAAAAGTTTTAAAACATTTGGGTATAAATTTATATATAAAAAAATATATTTAAAAGCATTAGAATTAAAAAAAATTAAGAGATATTGAAGGTAATAAAAAATATATTAAAAATATATTAAGAAAAATATATTTGTTCGATAAGAAACATTTATTTGGCAAAAAACAAAAAACGGACAAATGCCCTTTTGGAGTTAGAAGCACATGAGTAAAAATTAATTAAAATTGCAATTGTCTTGATTTGCTGATAAATATTCTAAATTTTGGCTTTAACATGTTTCACAGTTCACAGGAAACTACTTAAGAAATGATAAATGAATATGAAAACATTTATAAATTAGGTCTTTCATCATGATTGATGTATGGGTTAAAGAAAAGAGAGAACCATTTATAATGGGATTTCAAGTATATAAAACAAGTAACAGGAATTTAAAATAATTCAAAAAACAGATTTTCCTTATACAATTTTTTTTTTATTTCTCTTTAATTGCTCACTTTCCATTTAATCGATTTTCTTTCCTTTCATTTGATTGAAATTGGCGGCCAACGCATAAATATTTACCAAATCCATCCGGGTAGCAGTAGTAAATTGACGCCAACACGGCACCGTACACGCACGTGTACATGCAGAGAAAGAAGCCCCAGGCGGTTAGATAGATAAACCATTTGCCGTCGTAGAACAACTGCACCATTGTGTCGAAGACGGCTGCGCAAAAGCACGCCGCCAGGCACCAACGATAGATGAGCCACCACGTCGAGCGCGTGTGCCGCTGCCACTGCAAGTGCACAGATGCAGACGTAGACATAGTCACTAAGTTAAGTCACTGAACGCAATAACACACAAAACAGAGACACTTGCCTGCGACTTGACAAAGTCATCGGCTGGCTTGTGCTGCAAGCTGAACTTATCGCGTTGAAACTCCTTGGCGAGCGCATGCCAAAAGCGCTGACAGCCATCACAACTGGCTGGGCGCATTTGAAATCGTAAAACAATTTGTTATTTTGGCAATGCACAGATGTTAAGACTGGACAAATTTTGCGCTGCTAAAACTAGGCGTTGTTGAACTCGAACTAGAAAAGGGAAGCACAAAAACTTCAGCCATATGTGAGAACATAGAATTTTTGGCAATGTTTATCAGCCAAAGTCAATGACAACATATTAACGCTCGTCAATCTTATCAATCGGTTGACAATACGGTATTGACATGGCACCGCCACTCCCGCTGCCAGCCAAGACAACGCTACACGTGTTGTGGTCCAATCTTTATGTGGTTTGCGTTGATGTGTGGTTTTGAGTCATTGCTAAACTGAATGCTCTTTAGAAAAAAATACAAAATGTTTATGTTGAAAATTCGTCATTAATATTTGAGTTGTTATCTTTTAATTGTTTAACTAATTTACAGATAATAAATGGCAAATTTTTTCAGCAAATAAAAATAAATTTTTTTTAATATTGTATTTGTTTACTTATAATATGTATAAATATTTTTCTAATAAAATTCAAATAAAATTTAAGTTTTTTAAACCTTTCGACCCCAATGTTGCCTGAGAGCAACTTCACCTATTTGTCATCTTATAGCATAAGCTACGAATGATTTATGGGTTTAATTTAAGTAGGCACCAACATATTAATATTTGTAGAAGTGAATTCAAAGCAAATTACAAAAATTTTACTGTTATCCCCAAAATAATTTCCAATAATTTGTAGCGATATCAGGGAAAGTTTGTGTTCTAATTGAAGTCTACGAATTGGGCGCGTTTGATCAAAACCCTGGTTTTTAATAATGGTTAATTAAAATCAAAAAGTGATAATTTTGTATTTTTCCATAAATATTATATAATTTTTCTGAATTTAAAAAATATTTATACACAATTTATTTAACCAGTTTTAAGCTAAAATTGTTCAAAAGTAAACTAGCTCTAGAACTCTAATAATGAGGCGTGGCGACTTAAAATGTGGAGTGCACACTTCTTAGGCAAGTTTTTCATGATTTAAATACCAAAAAGTAATATCGAGACACAGGGTAAAATTCGGGGTCGAAAGGGTTAAATAGTTTCTGTTGAATATTATAAAAACAAAATTGTTTGTGTCATTTTACTTGAACTCATTTCATTTACAATAATTACCCAAATATTTGCTTCTGTCTCGCAAATGCAACATGGGTGGGGGGGGGCGTGCGGGTGCGCTGTAATCACTTTCTGAGTATTCCCACAATTATGAATTCATGCACGCAATCGCCGCCGCAGATTCGCATTTACAATTCATGAGCTGGCCGCTAATTGTCAGAAAATATGCATAAGAAAAGTAAGGCCGCCAGTGAGTCAATGGACGCGACAGACTGTTGGGCGCATGCAACCAAATGACAACAATAACCACAATGAAAACAAGACAAACTGATTTCATTTCAATTAAGTGCTGGCGCGCACAAATGACGCCAAGCAGCGAGGCGCTTAAGCAGCTGCAGCGTTGTGCAGTGGTTGCATTCAATTTTAATTCAATTGTTGCTGACAGCATATTGCAACATGGTGGCATAGTATTTGCATAGAGCTGTGTTGTTGTGTGCGGGCGCGCTCTGCGAAATCACAACAACACAATCACGTCTTGAGGTGATTGTGAGATCAACGGCCCGCTGAGTGACGCTGCCACCAATGCTGCTGACACATCTTGCGCATAATTTGGTGGAGTAAATGTTTCAGTCGTCAATTATGATGAATGTTGCAGCAAATGTAAAACCAATTCTTCTTTTTTTATTTTTATTCAGGGTCATATCGGTTTGCAATCAATAACTGTGATTTATGTGTGTGCCACATAGCCAAAGTGCTGAGTCAATTCGATTGGGTATAAGTAGATTTGTTTACGTTATATGTATTTTTCATTAATGTTTTATGCTGCAAGTTCAAGTTGTATTACTACAATTTCTGTATTGGATAGATCGCGAATCTGAAGTGACGCTCGACTCCATATTTTAATTAATTAATTTTAATTCCAAGCGCCTCAATTCTTCTTTAGTATATCGGACATGAGTGATGGGTTGTCTGTGTCTCACTAAATTTTAAATCAACATTTTTCGGAGTGCAATTTCCTTAAGCTTAACAGCAAACACCTATTGCGAGGGAATGAAAATTGATCGATTTAGGTTTCTTTTTTTACTTCTTACAGAGCTAAGTTAAATAAAGTCATTTTTCGTATTGTTTTGCTTCACATTGCGTAATTCTGTCTCGTATGTGGTTCTGCTTTTCAGTACTTTTTACATTATTGGTTTTTTTTTATAGTATTTGTTATTGTCTTTTGAATTTTTTTTCCAACATTCGACATTTCACATCTTTCTTCATTTATAACCCTTTCCCCCTCATGGTGTTCTCATTTCTCATGACTCTCTCACTCTATGTCTATTATCACTCCTCATTTCAGACACACTCCATCGACCACACTGCATTCTTCACAAAGACCCTTCTCCCAGTTGGACTCCCGCAAGCCTCGACTCTATTCCTACCGTTCCATTCCTTCGATCACTGCATGCATTCCCTTCGCCCGTCGCTTGAAAGTGCTTGATCACTTGCGCTTGGCCATGCTGCCTTCCAACATGCTCTGCGCGCGACCTTTTCGCTTCAAGTTCACATTGGTCAGCGGTGTCACTGAAGCAATAAAACAACAAAAAATCGACTTCCCACAGCTAATGGTCGCAGCGACAGTTAGCTTCATACGATTGCTTGTTGTTGTATTCTTTTAATTTGACTCGATGTACGCTGGCGACACCAGAGATCCCGCATGGCGCGGACGCCTTCCAATGACGAGCCGCTGTCAATGGTGCCACACTGTGAAATACGACACGCCACAATAAAAGCGACGACGCGGCGCGGATCGGCGTCCGCACGCCTCGAGACAGCGCCTCTTCTTGGGCCTTTAATTAAATTAGAACAGCACGATCAATTACATATAAAAAATGTCAATATAAATAATTCGCATTTTATGCTCGGACGGCGGTGAGAAGTGTCGATTTGTCGTTCTTGTGCTCAGCTGCCCAAAAATCATCGCCGACGCAGCAAAAGCCCAAAAGCAAGTTTTATTCTTATCGCGAAAAAAGTTCATTGCAATTTTTGGCGGAGAAATACAAGAAAAATTTTGTTGGAAAAAACGCGTTTTCAAAAAACTTCTCACCGGATTGCGCGGAACGTAGTCGTTTGTATAAAATACAAATAGACAATTTTTTTAAGTGTTGAACAATTGTATTGAGTTTTACGAAAAATATCAAAAAAAACAAAAACCACGTGTGAAAATATGCAAGTGACAAAAAGTTTCGCCAGAAATCTTTTGAATGAATTCAAATTTCGTAAATTCGGTTTTCAACACGAACGACAGGAATTATTTTATCGATCGCAGGTAATTACCGTAAAAGACATTGAAAAGTGTGAAGTGAATTGGAAGAAAGTTCAATCAACAAATTTATTAAATAGAAAACATGGCTGATTTTGCCACTGAAAAATGGGCGCTGAATTCTCTGAGAGACTGTTGATTTGTGAAATTTTGTATACTTTTAGTGAAATATTGGAATCATGGTAGAAGTAATGTTGAATCATTTTACATGGGCGAAGCACATGAAAATGTTAAGAGTATGAAACAGCGCTTTCTGCCAGTCTGTGGTTAGAATGATTCGTGTTTTTAGGTTCCATATTTCTGGCACAATTTAAGCAGTGTAAACTTGGACTCTTTGGGAGTAAGAGGATGTTAAAAGAGGAGGTTAAAGAATGATTAGTGGGCTGATCATTTTTCATGCATTTCCCTCGTGTTTTCAGGTTCCATATTTCTGGCACAATTTAAGCAGTGTAAACTTGGACTCTTTTGGAGTAAGAGGAGGTTAAAAGAACAGTTAAAAAGAAAGAAATACAGTGCAATTCACGCCTTGCAGTGCTAGATCAGACTTTTTGGTCCAGTTCTATTGAATCTACAGATGCTTTCCATTAATCTTAAAGCCTCTTCTTCACTATGCTTAGTTCTCAAAGCAAGACAGCTTTCTTCTCCTACTGACTTATCTAATTTCTAAGTGGTATTTCCAGTAAATACCACTTCGCATTATGATCTCTGTTTAAAAACGTTGTCATAAATCAAAGTAAAAAAATATGAAAAGTGAACTGGTCCACGATATTTAATTTTTATATTAACATTCTGTAGTTGCTAAATTTGTGCTTAAAAATTAATGGAGATAGTTTATTTAATTAATTAAATTATATTCAAATTTTTTTTAATTTTTTCTTTTCTTTATTATTATTATTTTTCTTTAATTTTTCGTTAATTTTTTTCACAACCACACACAAAATTTTGTTTTATTATTAAAGTTTTAAAACTGATTAAAAAAATATAAAAATATTTCAAATATAATTATAATAAAAAATATAAAATATGTATTTAAAAAAAGGTACAATACCTCGCACACGAAATATAAAAAATAGAGCTTTCTACAACTTATGTAAATAAAATATGCTTGAAAAGACATTCATTGCGATTTAAGGAGTTTTTAAGTTTATGATTAAATTAAAATAACAAACCCTTCCCTGCATAAATTCCATTCAAACATCAAAAACTGGGCATTTAAATGATTGTTATTTTTTTCTTACCGGATCATTTCGATTCGCTCGACTTATTAGACAACATTTTCAAATACTAAGTAACTCTTATCTATTAAAAATCATCTATTTAAAGGCAACATTCCATTCATGCGTTTCTACTATAAACATTTATTTTTTCAGTGGCAATCGGGCACCCGCAGCATTTTCTACCTCGTCTACCGATGGATTTGGGCCATGTTCTTCATTGGTGTCTTCGGAGTGTGCTTGGCTTTGCAATTATCCGATGGCAAACTCTTCATCTTCTTGACAAACTGGGGTATTTTGCTGTGTCTGCTGACGCAGCTCATTGGTGCGATTCTGACAACGCGCTGGCACCGCGACGCGTCCGGTGTGCGTGTGGCGCTCTGTGATCCGGCCGCCGACGCAAAGGTCACGCCGCGCACGCCCAAACTGGTGCAGCTGTACTGGCTGCTGCACGGCGTGTCGCTGTCGCTGGCGCTCGTCATCACCACCATCTACTGGGCCTTTCTGCATGGGAAAATGAGTAAGTGGAGCGCCTTTCTATTATTAGCTTTTTTTATTTTTCCACTAAGTAAATGAAGCTAAACAAATGTGCGGTGGCTTGCGCCGCCAATTCCAGACAAGCCAATGCGCTTTCCGGTAATAAGCTTCGTTACTCACTGCCTCAATTCGGTGTTTATGCTGGTGGACTTTTTCGTTGTCGCATTTCCGGTGCGCATACTGCACACCGTCTACTGGATGCTGCTGCCGATTTTTTACTGCCTCTTCACTGTGCTGTACTTCCACTGCGGCGGCACGGACGAGTAAGTAAGCGGCGCGGTGGGCCGCAGTCGTCACCCAGTGAAACAGTTGTGGTGGACTGGTTGCTGGTTGATGTAACGTTTGTTTAATTGTGATTCATATCAGTTTGATGGCCATTAAAGCTGAGCGCCTTTTCCTGTGCACTTTTCCAGATTCGGCCATCATTACGTCTATCCGATATTGGACTGGACGAAACCAGTTCGCGGCGTGACCACGTTTGCCGGTGTTTTCTGCCTGTATGTGGTCTATGCGATCGTTTTGTTTTGCCTCGCCAAATTTCGACGCTATCTGGCACGCACTCTCAGCGTTATGGGCAGTCCACACTCGGTTGGCCTAATTTAGTGGCCAGCGAATTAAAATTACTGCTACCATTGAACGATTTTAATATAATTGAAAATAATTGTCTACCAAATATGTACGTAATGAGTGATAGCCTTTGTTCCTTAAATAAATTTTCAGCCTAAATATTATGCAAAATATATCATTACATATTTTACAAATATCTACAATTTGTGCTAAATATTTGAAGATGTGTAAGTATGCTTTACAGATGTATGTATGTTTGTTGAGGGAGAAAGGTAAAACTTGTAGCAAGACTAGGTTAGGTTGGTTGGTTGACAGCCTACTGCATGAAAACAGCGTTCATAAAAATGAAAATCAAAAAGGATCAGAATCAGAACAGGACCAGATCAAGACTAGTACCAGGGTAAATACCAGCATTATTTATATGAGCATTATGACTTACTAGGGCTAAGAATAGAGCTTAGATATAGTTTTAGACTTAAGGCTTGATTACACGTAACGAGTAGAGTGGCGAGAGAGAGTTGGGTGGACGAGCAAAAGCGACGAGTTGTTCAAACGTATTTTGACACGTAGCGAGTCAGTTCGGTTTTATAATGCACAAAATGAACTAAGCAACTTGCGCAATAAAACTCAACCGAGCGAAAAGTGGCGTGTGACGCATTCCGCATGTGACGAGCGATTCAGCGAATCGCTGCGAAAAGAAGAAAAATATAACGGTAAAGTAGTACTCGGCCTAGTAAACAAAGTGTGATTCTAGTGACTCTCTCGCCACTCTACTCGGTCACTGACTCAATCAACAACTCGCCTTACTGTTTAGACGAAACGAGTACTCGTTCGAGTTGCTGTCTCGACATTCTACTCGTTACGTGTAATCAAGCCTTTAGACTTGGACTTAGACTTAGACTTAGACTTAGACTTAGACTTAGACTTAGACTTAGACTTAGACTAAGACTTAGACTAAGACTTAGACTTAGACTTAGACTTAGACTTAGACTAAGACTTAGACTAAGACTTAGACTAAGACTTAGACTTATACTTATACTAAGACTAAGACTTAGACTAAGATTTAGACTTAGACTTAGACTTAGACTTAGACTTAGACTTAGACTAAGACTTAGACTTAGACTTAGACTTAGACTTAGACTTAGACTTAGACTTAGACTTAGACTTAGACTTAGACTTAGACTTAGACTTAGACTTAGACTTAGACTTAGACTTAGACTTAGACTTAGACTTAGACTTAGACTTAGACTTAGACTTAGACTTAGACTTAGACTTAGACTTAGACTTAGACTTAGACTTAGACTTAGACTTAGACTTAGACTTAGACTTAGACTTAGACTTAGACTTAGACTTAGACTTAGACTTAGACTTAGACTTAGACTTAGACTTAGACTTAGACTTAGACTTAGACTTAGACTTAAACTTAGACTTAGACTTAGACTTAGACTTAGACTTAGACTTAGACTAAGACTTAGACTAAGACTTAGACTTAGACTTAGACTTAGACTTAGACTTAGACTTAGACTTAGACTTAGACTTAGACTTAGACTTAGACTTAGACTTAGACTTAGACTTAGACTTAGACTTAGACTTAGACTTAGACTTAGACTTAGACTTAGACTTAGCTTAGACTTAGACTTAGACTAAGACTAAGACTAAGACTTAGACTTAGACTAAGACTTAGACTAAGACTTAGACTTAGACTTAGACTAAGACTTAGACTAAGACTTAGACTTAGACTTAGACTTATACTAAGACTAAGACTAAGACTTAGACTAAGACTTAGACTTAGACTTAGACTTAGACTTAGACTTAGACTTAGACTTAGACTTAGACTTAGACTTAGACTTAGACTTAGACTTAGACTTAGACTTAGACTTAGACTTAGACTTAGACTTAGACTTAGACTTAGACTTAGACTTAGACTTAGACTTAGACTTAGACTTAGACTTAGACTTAGACTTAGACTTAGACTTAGACTAAGACTTAGACTTAGACTAAGACTTAGACTTAGACTTAGACTAAGACTTAGACTAAGACTTAGACTTAGACTTAGACTTAGACTTAGACTTAGACTTAGACTTAGACTTAGACTTAGACTTATACTAAGACTAAGACTAAGACTTAGACTTAGACTTAGACTTAGACTTAGACTTAGACTTAGACTTAGACTTAGACTTAGACTTAGACTTAGACTTAGACTAAGACTAAGACTTAGACTAAGACTTAGACTTAGACTTAGACTAAGACTTAGACTAAGACTTAGACTTAGACTTAGACTTAGACTTAGACTTAGACTTAGACTTAGACTTAGACTTAGACTTAGACTTAGACTTAGACTTAGACTTAGACTTAGACTTAGACTTAGACTTATACTAAGACTAAGACTAAGACTTAGACTAAGACTTAGACTTAGACTTAGACTTAGACTTAGACTTAGACTTAGACTTAGACTTAGACTTAGACTTAGACTTAGAATTAGACTTAGACTTAGACTTAGACTAAGACTAAGACTTAGACTAAGACTTAGACTAAGACTTAGACTAAGACTTAGACTTAGACTTAGACTTAGACTTAGACTTAGACTTAGACTTAGACTTAGACTTAGACTTAGACTTAGACTTAGACTTAGACTTAGACTTAGACTTAAACCAAGCTTGAGAAATAACCATGACAAAAATCAGCACCAGGACTGACCAAGACCAAACCCAAGCTCAAGACCAGTTTCACTACTTCCAAACTTCGAAACATATTCATTCCATAATTTTTTCTAGTACCACTTTTCCCTACACTTATCCTAACTAATACACATACCTCAACCCACAACTAATTAAATTCTAACCACCCATACATTTATAAGTGATACCCATTCAGCCACACAATACTTAAACTTCACTCAGCGACACTTTCGTTTTCATTGCACCTAAATAAATAAATAAACAACACAAAAACCGCAAAACAAAATCGCCTTGAAAGCAAACGATCGCAATTAATCAATATTAACCAATTAAAAGCCCATTTTAACCCCACGCTCATATGTGGCTCTAAGCAGCCAGTCGATTGAGCGTGATCCCATCATTAGCCACTTCCGATTGCGGCTACAATGTTGGCTCTGTTTATGCTTTGTTGAATGGAAAGATGATTTGTTGTTGCAACCGGCCCACAACTCGGTGTTCGATTGTTTTTGTTTGAGTCTCTACACCACCGAATTGTGTAATTTCATCGCTGCACAGCGACCCCTGGCACTTCAATTAATCGCGCATTGCATCGAGTGCGATTCGCTGCTGTTGTTGCTGCTGCTGGTGTGTCGTCATCAGCGCGACGATTGCAGTGTGCGGCATGGTTATTGTTTCTCGAGGCTCATTGGGTTTTGGTATCAGATCATGGTGTGGTCGTTGCTTGACGTAGCGTGCAGACGCGCGGTAGTCGATTGCACTCTTTTGCTCTCACGCTCTCTGCGATTCGATCACCTGTGAAACTTGTCCGTCGTATTGCTGTAATCTTTCTCATGTTTACGTTCGAATTGCAAGAAAACGGCTGTGACAACGGCCGTGGCTTCTTCAGGCGTTGCTCTACAATATTTTTCAAAAGTATGCTCAGTTTAACAGAGATGAATGGTTTGAGGAGGATCTTAAATTAAAAGTTTACATTTTCTGAAATTATTTTTATTGTTTATTTTCCTCTAAAATTCATAAATAAATTATTGCATGACTCCAACTGATCCAAACAGCATGGAGCGTGCACAAAGAGGCCGTACGAGTACAACTGGAATCATGCCTGAGCAGCGTTCGTAGCGCTGTCGAGCTGCTCTCGGCGCGCGATCGTTGGCGCTGCCGTTGAAGTAACCACCCCAACGTCATTAATATGTGGCTAACATCGTTATCGCCATCACCGACGACGACGACGACGACGTTGACGTACCACTAACAGTCGCAGCAGCCGCCGAACGCCGGAGCAGCAACAGCAACAGCAGCAGCAGACGTTTCCACTCTGTGGGGCGGTGAGGTATGGATCAGTTGAAAATCGACAGCGACGGTGGGCGGTTGCGTGTGTTGCTTGGCAATTGATTCTAGTTTTGTTTGGCATCGTTGCGGCCAACAGTTTTCGTGCTGTGTTGCGTGCGTGCTGCGTTCGTTGAACGTTCTTGATCGTGTTGCCAATTTTTTATTTGTTAGACTTTTTCCGCTTGAGCGGCGAGTGTGCGCGCAGCGGTGAAGCGCAACACTAGTTAAACCACATACTGGCAATTGTTGTTTGTTGTTGGTGGTGTTTTCGTGTGTTGGCCATAGTTGTTGCTTAATTGGCCAACATGTAATTTGGCCCAAAAGCGCAAATGTGATTTGTTGCAGTCGAGCGCAACACGAACGCGAACGCGAATGCAAAACTCGGGGGCATTTTGCAGGTAATTGACCCATTTCGTTGTTGTTGTTGTAGTTATTGTTGGTGTTGTCTGCAAATTCAGTGTTGTTTGTTGCTAATTTTTTGGCAATGCTGCCCAACAGAGCAACGGTGAAAACGTGTGTCGCAAAAATAGCAACGCGTTCCAACGAAAAAAATGTCGACTTGTTCTGCTTCTTCTTTGAATTACCGTCCTCCCTTTTGTTCCTTTCGGCGCCTCTTTCTAATGATATCTGACAACTTTGGAATTTTTGTTTGTGTTTGCCGTTGTTGTTGTCAAGCGTTGCTAATATTGTTGGCAATCGTTGAAACGTGTCTGATTGTCATTGTTGTTGTTTGTGTTTTTTGTTTTTGTTTATTTTGCAATAAATACGATATAGTTTAATTGTTTGCCTCAAGGCAAAGCGACGCTTGAATGGCGTTTGGTGTGTCCCAAAGACGATAACAGAAAAACCGAAAAAATTTTACTACAAGCAAATTCAACAAGAAACGCGCAAATAAAGAACTGAAAAAATAAAACTAACAACAAAAGTAAAGTAAATTTAACTTGAAGCCGCCCCCTGTGGCTGCTTACAAATTCTCAGCAAAGTGAAAATTTTGACGCGCTTGCAAGGCGCATGCGCGCGCATGCAAATCAATGTGAGTAAGCTGTATGTATGTGTGTGTGTGTGCCAAAAAGCCAGCAAACCCATAAAATTGCTAAGCGACAGCAAAAAAAAATATAAATAAATAATTGTCCATTGAATTTGAATGCGTTGCTGATGAACTTTTTCGATTTTCGATCGCATCGAGCTGTTCAATTTTATTTCGAATTTGATTTTGCATGTGTTTGTTGCCCGGAAGTGTTACTAACACAAACGGTTGTTGGCGCTTTTTTGGTTTAAAAAATAAAATCACAAAAAGGTTTGTTAAGCAAAATTGTTTATTTTAGTCTTTGCGAATTTCGCTACAATCGAGCTATAAATAATTCATTTTACTTCACTTCATTAACGTCACCATATGCCGCAACTGTGGGGAATATTGAAATTCATTATGGCCAAAAATAAACAAACGAAGAAGAAGCAGCAAAGCCACGAGCGCGAAAGCATAAATTCAAGTTGGATGCGAGGAGTGTTTCCCAAATGCGTATAAATTCAAGACTTCATTCGAAATAATTGGCTATGTGAGAGATGTGGGGTTTTTGTTGTTGTTGTTGGAGCGACAATGTATTATATTTTGATTGCGTAATAAAAACGACAGCATCAGAATTTCTGTCAGGTAGTCAATGAAATGCCGCCAGCACTGAAATTGACTGAGCGAATTAATAAAATAATAATTAAACAAATATGTATGTAAATACTCGTATATTTGTCAGTACGTATGGCTATAACTGCGTCTAAAAACCGCTTCGATACTTTGTGCTGACTTTGTTATTCACACAACTAATGTTCCCGGATCTACCTGCCTAACCAAATGTAAACCGTGTTGAGGTTCTCTCAACAAAAAAGTGAAAAGAGAAGATAGCAGCACACAGTGGCTGTCAGGTATGACAGCGTGTTTATCTATTATCGATTTATCACTGGCGATCTTCTTGGTTGCCTGGTTCCTTTTAGAAGGCGTGGAAGTAGAGAAGAGATCAAAGAGAGAAGAGTTTAAAAAGTGTGTAAAGCAACGTGCAATCTTATAAGGATACTTCTGGCGGCCCTTTGATCTATCTTGAGATGTTAACGGAGATCTTAATGATAGGTGTTTGAGAAGGGCAAAAGCAGCTGGGTGTGTTTCAGCTGGCTTGTACAGGGTTTTCCAACAAGAGGTGTTATTTTGGTATTCAAAGAAAAATGCCATTTTTTGAGATAAATGATCGGATGTTTATTTCATAATAAAGAGGAAGGTATGCCGTTAACCCGGCGTCATTGTGGCTACTAAACAGAACTTGGCCGTTGTGGCCGGGTAAATTTTACCCATGTACATTATTGTACACTGAATCAAGCTTATGTCAATATTAGTTTTCTATAATAGGGAAATAGGTAGTTAAATACATTATTAATAAAAATCAAACATTTATTTATCATAAAATGAGCATATTACTCATCAAATTAAATCTTTTTATTCTGCGATAATTTTTTTAGAACATAACTTAAAATGCGTCGGGTATTAGATACCCGGCAACAATGACGCCGGGTTAATAATGAAAAACAACATCAGTCAAATGGCCACCACGACCACGCTTACAGGACCATATCCTTTTCATGAAATTTTCCATAACCAAATCGCACAGTGGCTGCCCTATGTCCTCGATAGCCTCACGAATTCTATCTTTGAGGTCTTGAATCGACGCTGCGCTGTTGGCGTACACTTTATCTTTCACGTGGCCCCAAAGGAAGAAGTCGCAAGGTGTTAAATCACAAGATCTCGGTGGCCAATTGTGATCACCTCTTCCAGAGATAACACGGTCCGGAAACTTTTCCCGTAAAAGAGCAATGGTTTCGTTGCTTGTGTGGCACGTAGCGCCGTCTTGTTGAAAGAAAACGTTGTCCAGATCAATACCATCCAACTCCGACCATAAAAAATCATTAATCATCTCTCGATAGCGCAATCCATTCACCGTAACTGTTGATCCAACCTCATTTTTGAAAAAGTAAGGTCCAATGACCCCGCCGGACCATAAACCGCACCAAACAGTCACACGTTGAGGATGGAGAGGCTTCTCAACAATAACTCTTGGGTTTTCCGAGCCCCAGATGCAACAATTTTGCTTGTTGACGTAGCCACCGAGGTGGAAATGGGCCTCATCAGTCAAGATGATTTTTCGATGGAATTCCGGATCATTTTCATGCATTTCAAGGACCCAATCAGCAAAGACACGACGTTGTTGATGATAGAATGATAGAATGAACTGTCAAAAAGAGACGCAACAAGTCAAGCAGTCACCTGACCTAACTTAAGGATGTGTAAAGCATTACAATTTGAATATTTCAATTTATTTTTTAAATATTTGTGAGCAGTCAAAACTTTTTAAAATATTCTTAGCACCATTGAAGAGTTTATGTTCAGTTGCAATAATTTATAACTGAATTTGTTCAAATATTAACTGACAATGTCACATTAGCAAGTTAAGTAAATAGCAATCAACATTTGAGTTTTATTGACGAAAGCAATTAACAACGCTGAGCTAAAAGGAACAAAAGACAAAGAAACCTGAATGGCCATTATTAATTTTTTTAGTTTATTATGAAATTAATTATAAAAGTTTGCTTTTAGGAAAAGTACTGAAGTCATCAGCTTTAAAGTGCTAGAATTTAAAATTAAAATCATAACAAATACTTTTTTTAGAACATTTAAAGATCAACAGAAGTGAAATAAGTCAAGCAGATAATTCTCGAATTGTTTAACCCTCTAACCCTCTTTAGGCGGGATTGTTTTAAATATCAACATCACACACAGGTCAAATGTGTTTAGCAGCTAATTCTATTCTGATCTGTTACTGGAATCTGTATATATACATATATGCCGATATTCTTCCCACCTGTATTTTAGCAGTTGTATCAATTGAAAGTGAAAATTGAGCTTAAAACTAAATCGTCCAGAAGCGGCCTGGGGAGTTAGAGGATTTAAATCTCATACATACTAATACATGTGTATCTGTGCATTTACCCACACACGTGTAAGTTTGACGCAATTCTAAAAATAAGAAATGAGTGCGAGTTTTAATGCAATTCCAAAAATTAGAATATGAAACCGATTGCAATTAATTTAAACTGGAAATGTAAACATTTTATTTTCTGACTTTGAGCTCGTCTGCTTTTATTTTGAAATTCTCTGAATGTAATTTTAGGCCTTTCGAAATTGTCTTTGCACTTCTCAGACGCAGTTGTTGGCGAATTTGGCACAACTTGTTTTTTGCGTCAGCCCCATTAAGTGTTATTGTTGTTGTTACTTTATCATATGTTTTTACTTAAGATTAGATAAAATATTCACATTGCTGTAAATGAACACAAAATGAGTTCAGCTGAATTGCAAGCACCGAGTAATTTAATAATTGAAGTGGAAGTGTTGCAATTTGCAGTCAAGTGTTTTTGTTTTAGTGCAAATATTGCAATTTCGTATTTGTGGAAAATTGTTTAAGAGACTGCACATTTTTTTTACCTAAAAGTATACATAGAGCAGAAGACCCAAGGACATGATTGGAACAGGTTGAAAGCCACAGATGGCGCAGTTTTTGCATGCAACTACGAGTAGACTGTACAAACCTCGAACCTAGTCCCAAAAATACCTTTGTTATCATCTTCACTTTATTTCAGCAAAATTTCGAACACAATGTCTGATGTTTATATGCCATCGAATGTGCTCTTGAACTGGCTGATAAAAGCAAATCAAATTAGCTATAGACGTGAGCCATTTGGTGCACCCCAAAGCAATAAAAATTATCAAAAGCTATTCATATTTGCTTATAATACTCGTCTTATTACCAATTAAAAGCGTATAAAAAATTATTAAACAATTTTTTATGGCACTAACGATGTCAAGTACGTGAGTACACATGATTTTTTAATGACCTACACAGACAGTTTTGTAACGCCTATAAGAAGGCGTGGACCATGCAGTAAATTTTATGTGAGTATTTGTTAATGGTAAAGCATAGAGAATCGATTTGTCTACATGGGTTGATAAACAAACGTCTAACTGCCTGTTAGTATGCGTTTGTAAATATGCTATATACGTTTACTGTACTTGTCGTACTGTCGTACTTTAGACCATAAACCGATTTTTAAGACCGTTTAAACGGTCCTTTTCATTCTTCAATCTACTCATTCGTACACCCGTCTACTTAGGCTTTCATCTATTCAGCCTTATGTTCGTGTTTTCTTCCGTACCTCCTTCTTTCAGCCTTGCGTCTACTTATTTCTTTATACTTCTTTCTTACATTTCGTTCATTCGTCGATCTGTACGTCTGTCTGCTTATCCATACTTCCACCTGTCGAGCCTTTCGTTCACATATTTCTTCATACTTCTGTCTTAAACTTCGTACGTTGATCTGTACGTGTCTCCTATCCATATATTCATCTATCGAGCCTTGCGTCCACTTATTTCTCCATGCTTCTTTCTTAAACTTCGTCTGTTCGTCGATCTGTAAGTCTTTTTGCCTATCCATACGTTCCACTACCTATCCATACCTCTGTCTTCATTTACCTGTCCATCACCTATTCATACATTCACTCATCCATATATCCTTTACCCAGTCCTATGTCCATTTAACCAACCATAAGTCCATCTACACGTCCGTCTATGCGTCTGCGCATTTACTTCTCTGACCGTCCATCCATGTCAACCAACCAATACACATGACATCTATGGTAGCAGTGAAGATATTGAGTCCCTTACTAACTGATGAGAAAATGCACCTAAGACCAACTTAAGCTTTTCCACTCATTTGAATGAATATTTTTTTTAATATTTTGATTTTCCTTAACTGCATTGAACGCACACAGACCCATCCACACAATGCACAGTGCAGACTGGTACAATAGATTTCAATTCAATATATATTTTTAAATTTTTTGTATTTTTTATATTTTTTGTTTTCTTGATTTTGAATTTTTTATATTTTTATAATTCATGTGCATTAATACAACAATAAAAATGTGCATCATAAACAATAATAACAAAACAAGCCCGAAATCTGTGGTTGGCTTTGTTTGGCACCTTAAGGTCAGCCGGTGGTAGACGGCTTTTTCTTCGTAAAATAAATACGCACACTCACACATCGCACTTGCGCATATATACAAACAAACATAGCTACAGCCATACATACATGCAGTGTTTGTCTGCTGTCCGTAGACACATTTCGCAGTACAATTAACTTGGCCGAGTAACACTACATAACACACTACTGAACGCGGCAACGCGGACGCAAAGGTGAATTGTGACCACAAGCATTAAAAAGTTAACAGTGCGTAAAATTTGTGTTTATTTTATGCGCCATTCGCTCGCGTTTCATACGCAAGTTCAGGGACGCGTGCGCATTGTACGCGCCGCAGAGAGCACAGCTGCTGTGAGTTGACTGACTTTAAGTCGCTGTCTGGATGTGTTGGCTGTGAACTTTCAAACAGATGAATGTTAGGAATTCAATTTCGTGTGTCAAATTCTGATGGAATTAGGGGGCAACTAACAATTTGAGTACTTGAAAGTGTTTGGTTCAGAGGGCGTGGCGCTTTTCAGATGCCTGACTTTTTTAAAACCATATAACTGGGAAGTTGCAGCCGCCGTGGCTCAGTTGGTTAGTGCGTTGGACCGCGAGTCGAAGGCAGCGACCCAGATTCAAATACTGCCTGTAATAACACCTAAAAAAAAATAACGGGAAAACTCGTTTTCTCTTTCGGTGGCTGTCCTCTCAGCTGGTAAAGGCAAACCTCTGAGAGTAAAAATTGCTTATGAAAGAGCTCCCAACCTGCTGTTCGGAACCGGCATAAAACTGTAGGTCCCTTCCACCCGGGTGGTTGCGGGAAGCTAGGCCTTAGTCTCGCGTAAGCGGGCTGTCGTGCCAGTCAATTATTATTATTTATTATTATAACTGGGAAGTTTGTAGACAGAATCTTTTTTAGGTCATGTTCTCATTCATAGAAAAATAAAAAAAATGTGTTCAACACTGTAATTTTTCAGTTGGTGCAGGTAGGCTGCAGTTTTCTTTGGCATTTAAGGGTTAAGTACTGAAAATGTGTTTTCAAATAGCCGCAAGTGTGCCGAAAGCAATTTAGGATTTCGTGCAATTCGCTGCCATTGCAATTACAGCGCGAACTCATTTTGCAACTGGTGTTCCAAATCTGAAGGCTGTTTGCAGCTGGTTTTGTAAAATTAATTAATCATTAGATTTCGAAGAACGAACTTTGCTATAATTTCAATTTAAAGTACAAACTTTTAGAGACTAGTTTAAGAGTAGTTCGAGTTTTTTCTAGTGAAGTGAACAAAACTTGAGAGTTTAACCAATTTAAGAGTATAAGAGTTCATATACTTAGTTCTGATGACCAAACACTTGCAAATCGTATAATTGCTATTCAAATATATTAGATTTTTCAATAAAGTCTGCACCTTCGTGAATATATAATTTTTACAATTGCATAGTTAAGTTTCCAGTTTGCGATGCAGAATTGACAATTTCCTTAGCTCTATAATTAATAAGTCATTAATTATTTGTAATGACAAACACTTAAGCATTGAAGTAAATTTATTCAGTAAAAATTTCGAAAATATTATCACTATAAATCAAATCAATTTACTGCATCTAAACATCGAAACGACACTTTTATTACCACAACAAATACATTGTCTAGACTTTGTTTTGTTGATATTTAGAACTCTTTGAACTTTGATTATAAAAATAATTTGTATACCTACTAATAAAAAAAAATAAAAAAATATTCTTCATGTAGAAATAATGACAAATTAATTCCTGTGATGCTCTACACAGCAGTAATGTCAGCCAATATTGCAATTCTAAAAACTAAATTCAATAATACATGGATTGAATTAGTCTTTCATGTACATAATTTTATAATGTTTAATGTTTTGTTTTGATTTTGTAGCATTCATGCCAATTCTAAGTACAACCAAAAACAGCAACAAGATTAATTGTGCGCCAAATCACCCCCAAAAAAACCAACTCAACGTGTCATGCAATAAATAAAGTTGTTATGCTGACTGAAATTTTAATCTATTAGTATGTTCATACCTATTTATATACAAATGTTTGTCGTCATGAACAAAACAGATCATCCTTCTCGAAATACGCAATCATGACTAGAAATTTGGTTGCACGCAAATTTTTTTGATAAAACGTATTAAAAAAGTAATGCGACTTTTAGGTCTTAAAACAGCAAACACTGATTACAAGCATCAAGATTCATGCATATTTATATACACATTTAAAAGCCCTAATCTCTTTTGATAAATATGCCATTTATGTTTTGTTTATAAAGTAAAGAAAGTAAACAATTCTGGGAATTACAATTGCATCATTTTCAATTTGGTCAATGATCATTAATTTAGTAATTTTAGTGCTCGTAAATTCATGGAAATTTTGCGTATGTAAAACAAACCCATGAATGATTGTTACTCATTGCATATATTGGCGACTAATTGTCTTTTGTTCAACATTTGTTTAATCGCTTTAATTTATAATTACCATGTTTTCGTAATTTTCTCATAAATACTCACAAACTGTGCAAACGCTTTTCGAGACTTGCGCCAACTTTCTGCAAGTCATTGCGGCACAGTTGACGCCACAAAGCTAACCCCACTTGCGAAGCGGGTGCTGCCACCCTAATTAAATTCAAACCCCATAAAAGCGGCCGCAAATAAACTGTCATGTGATAAGCATCGCACAGCTCATAGTGAAACCGAACTGAGTTTTGTTTCGCGCCAAGTGTGTGCAAGCGGATTTTATTTGCAAAATTAATTTAAAAATATATCGGGTGCATGTGTGCGGCGTTATGTAAACACAGCAATTACAATTTGTAATTGGGTTTTTTATGTGATTTTTGCATTTCTACTTGCAGCACAAAGCCAGTTGAAAAATGATACAGTGGGCCAACCAAACAGTGACAACATTTTACAGCTGGACCAAACACAAAAGTCGACTATAGGAGAGCGTAAAAATTAAGAGAACCTGAGCAGTGAAATGAAGATGAGTAAACTGAATCTTATTGTGCATCCCGTGAAGAAGGAATTTAGCAGAGAAAAATGCGGTTTCGATCATACGCCGGCTAATGATTTTGTCAAGTCACAAGTGAGTAGATGAGTTGATGCGATTCAAAGACAGATTCTGTATTGGTTCAAATACTTAATGCTACAAGTCCAAGTCTATGTTCTAAGCAGAGCACAGTGATTCGACTCCATACAACCGCGGGACAAAATTAGAAGGAGTAGTCCGTTCTTCATAAAATTTGGTATACTAGTTAACCCTTTCGGTTATTCTATGCCATATGGCATAGTCTCTTTTCAGTGCCTGTTTTAGGTCAAAAAACTTGTGGATACTATATTTTTGTTGTTCCTTAGAATAGTTTGAAGTTTTAGGAGAAATACGAAATTAATAAAGTGAATAATTAAGTTGAGAGAAGAGAAGTATACACGTTTTTTTAATGGTATATCTTGAAATAGTAAAGGAAGAAGAAGCAGAAAAAATTAGATAACTTTTTTAATTTGACGTTTTCTTTCAATTTAGATACTTTTTTAAAAAAAATTTTGGCTGAAGTAAATGAAGAAATATTCAAATTTTCGTTATGCATAAAAAGTTTTATGTTTAAGTAATTATTACAGCCACAACGATGTGGTTGCTCTCATAGAAAAATACTCTAAAATACAGGGTCCGAGTATAAAAATTTAAAAATTTCTTATGAATTGTTGCTAATATAACCACACAGAAGCCTAAAACGTAAAATTTAACATTTTAACTTTCCCCAGTAAAAAAGCTGTACCGAAAGGGTTAATCATGGTCTGCTGAATTGATATCTCAATTTTGTTTTTCTTAAACATTTGTAGTTTGGCAAAGTCTGAGATTTAAATTTGCAATTTTCGTCATTTTTGGTGAGCTATAGCACAAAGTGTGTTGGCTAGATTTTTCAGATTTTACATTTAATCGGTAACGTCAACATTGATAATTGCAAAGAGTAACAGAAATTGGCTTAGGACCCTTTAGTTTTGCAATAAAAATGATAATAATAGACGTATGTTTTGCTTTTTTGCAATTTTCTCAATTTTTCATGCTGATTGCATACTTTTAGGGATAAAAAAATAAATTTTATCGAAAAATAGGTGTTTAGACCACTTTTGAAATTGAATTATTTTCTGAGATCGGAAGATATCGGAGGATGTAATTACATTATCCGACAAAGAAAGAATGCTTCTAAAATAAAAAAAACGAGTGTGCTTATGACCACACGACTGAAGTGAAACTTCTTTCGCTCCATCTGTATGTATATATATATATGTGTGTGTACAATATATACATGTATGTACATATACTATTATTAATTTTCTACAAATATTTAAATTTATTTTATGTTTTCATGTAACGCTTACGTCACGCGTTCGCCAGCTTACTCCCCAAGTCAAGCGTGCGTAAACCACTCAACTCCCGTTCGCCTCGCCCGATCACACTTATCGTAACGCTTACGTCACGCGTTCGCCAGCTTACTCCCCAAGTCAAGCGTGCGTACAGAAGTTTCACTTCAAAAATCCAGGAACATACTTTCACATACTTTTTAGATATTTTCCTCTAAGTTCTGCCAATTTTCAGATTTTTAATTTAGAAAAATATTTTAAATTAAAAGTGAAGTAAATACCTTTGCAAATTGTGAGAAAACATTAAAAGCGAAAATGGCCACATCATTTCTTAATCTATATTAAAAGTTTTCGCAAAAAACAGAAAATATGTGTTTATATTTTTTTGTGAAAAAAGTTTCAACTTTGAGCCGCTTTTGCACACACACTAATTAATTTTTGCACAGATTTTTTGGGGTTTTCTTAGTTGGAGTTTTACCTTTCAAATGACATCAAAATCATTAAATTCTGAGACTATAAATTTTTTGAATTTTGTCTATTGAACGAATCACTGTGCAGAG